>JAQGCC010000745.1:0-30770 GCA_034698905.1 Xestoiulus laeticollis
ATCTTGATTGGATTCGCGCAACTCTATCAAGACTAACGGACATCAGGACTCTTGATTTGGTAGGTGTGAAGAAGGTGATACAGACCGGTTACTAAAACACTCGCTATTATGCAGTATATTTAAATAATGAAACCTAATTGAATCTTTTGGATTGAACGTGAATATCAAATATAATCAAACGAAGTTGCTTTTTGCAAATGCGTCTTGGGTTCCCCTGATGGAAGACTTTATAGCAAAAGTATAAGATTTCCCATATTTTCTATTAGCCACTGAATCATTTATTGTCATTATTATTATTTTTTTTTTCTTCTTTTTCTTGTCTTAAGAATATGGTTTATGGTCCATATATTCCTCACAATATGCAGTTTGATATAAAACATGCTTTTCTACTCAGACGTCAGATGCATCAACTCTAAGTAACCACATTTACATAGGTAATTGTGTTAGCATAATGCACGCTGCGATGCCAGTATGCCTATCCTGCCTATAGGCTTGAAAGAAGCAAAGCATCGCTTCCAGAGTCCCTTGTGGGTCCTTTAAAAAACTAGGCTTTTTCCCCTGTTTTTGTTTTACATTTCACTCACGAAAGGTTTCTCTCCTGTTAATTTAAGGAATAAATAGCAATGCAATGTTAACTGGATTTCTTTTTTTTTTTATTGGAGTTGGGCGAATAGCATGCTGGCTAGCAATGCCATTGTAATGAGGTAGTTGGTCTTCTAAAACCAACACCTGAATTGCGCAATGATGAGTTTTCAAATTGACATTGTTGAAGTGGTCATTTTTAATCATCATTCGCGTGCTGAGAATTCTAATTGTTCATTCCAACAAAAAAAATTCACTAAACATCAGCACATTCCTTTGGGACACGATGAACAATTCACTGCCCATATTGCCTATACGTGTCTTTGAATTTCACGATTTTCAGCTGAATCATCAGATTAAGCAGCTCACTGGTCAATGAAATAACTACATTCCATTGCAAAATCCAATTTTGACGTCATTTTGTCTTATGGAATCCCGCGTTAAGCACAAGGAGTTGCACAAGGGCTCTCATAGATGGCAGCCAATGTTGCACACTGATACTTTTCTCATTGTTTTCCACTTCCAAATAATTTATTATTTTTAACTACGCGTGTATATTCATGGTTAAGAGATTTGTTGTGTTCGTTTTTCTCGTTAGTTATATATTAATTTGACATATCTGCTAAAATACCAGTTTTAATGTTTTCGAAGGGCTCTGGGGACCAATATGATATATGCTATAAAGAATGTTTTTGAAATCTATATGCACTGTATGAACATTCATGTATATATACTAATTTCATGTATATCTGTGTATTTCATTGTTAATATGTAAGCCACATTAATAACGTACCGAAGTTGCACAAATTGTAACTGCCATAAATAGCCTATTGAAAGTCCAGGGCAATGGTTTCATTCAACTACATACCGCTTATTCAGCAAATTAAAAATTTGCAAATCAAAAAGATGTATCTTTATTTCACCACTCTTTCATATAGCTAATGCATGCAATACGGATATAGTTATATAGTATTCATATTTAAGCAATCCATAAGTATGAACATTAGATCAATCAGTCAATCTTTGGTGCTTCTTTGCCAATGATCAAACCCCTTGTACAACCCTCACACCCTTGGTTTACTTTTCTGAATAATTTTAAATACACTGTGCATACTAACTTGTATAATTTTTTGAGACTACTTGAGTTATTAGAAGTATACGAAAGTATACTATAAAGTATACATATTTGTTCGTAAAAAGTGCACTTAGTTTGCAGTGCCAAGTATACTTTCACTTTGACAAGGGAATAGTCGTCGTTTTCTGAATAATTCTGTTTCCCAAATTGACAAAAACTTTTCCTTTGTATTTTCTGTAGGTTGGAAGCATCTTTTGCATTGCGTCTTGTCCGTAACAGCAGCTATGTTATGCAAAGAACAAGGCATTACCGTGATTGCAGTATGTGCCATCTACGAAATCTTCATTGTACAAAAGGTAAGTGTATATACGATTGGTCGCCATGCACCACAAATGTGCCTCTCCAGCGAAAGCAATCTAATCCATAGTACCTTTTGTCTTTTTCTTTTTTTTTAAAGAAAAAAAAAATCAATATTCTCACTCATTTAGCTGTGAATTTCTACATGCTCGATCGACAAAATTGAATTTTTGCTCGACCTCCCTCACTCCATCAAGCAGCTAGGGGTTAATGTCGTGTCCCAGGCAATATAGGAGAAGGTGGAGGGGGTGGGGGGAGGCTGATGAGCGGAAATCGTAGCATTTATTGCCCCTTTTGTTTCGGCCCATAATTTCGTCCATTTGTTTGCCAACCATTTCCCGTTGATCGCGCAATTTTCTCAGGCGATTGTAACGCCTATTGGAATTGCCTATCAGCCATAATACCAAGCACGTTATAGTTGCTTAACCGCCCTGTTTTTATGGCGTTCCATCATACATGCATTCGGAATTGCAAATCTTTTCACACAGTGTGACCACTGGCCATTACTCCTCTATGGCCCGTGCAATCTCGAAGGACCTTGAAGACTGCAGGTTGTTGAAATACGCCTTCAAGATCCCAAGTTTTCTCTCCTTCTTCCGTCTTCTCTCTGAAAACCATAATAATGTTGAGCGCTTTTGTCCATTCGCTTGGCTGATTTGAGTGCTGGTCGTTTGTTCCGTCCATTTGTTGCTGCTGTCGCTGATGGTCTCTATTGACCGCCCCGGGTTAATTGGCTAATTCCACGCAGAAAAGTCGATTGATTTTGTGCACCAGCACATTTTCAAGTTTCACGGAAACGCGCTTTTCGAGGTTCAAACACAGTTCATTTTGGCCAAACATTACAATTTAACTGGCATATCGTCTTGAAGCTCAAAAAAATCGCCATGTGAATTGATGTATGACAAGCTACGAGCCACAAAGCTTTGATACAAGTCAAGTTATGAAGATCTTCAGTTAAACTGTCGAAATAAAACAACTTTAATATGACAAATAACATGCCAATTAAGTCTCGTTTGAATTAAGGGGATATAAAAGTAATTATCTGTCATTTCAAATTTCTCGGATATGAATGTGAAAGCTGAGGCATGTGTTTTAAGTTACAGTAATTAAACTTCAAAAACTTAAATCGAAATACAGTAGAACCACTCTTAGCTAATCCTCTTTAGCTAATACCCTCTTGTAGATTATAAAACATTTCAGGCCGGACGTTAATTGGGGCAATAAATATTTACCTATAATGTCCTCTACTAGCTAATATTTTTTAATCGGCCCAATTTGATTAGCTAAGAGGGATTCCACTGTAAAATGTTTTTTAAAGCAGTGCACAATGTAGGCCTACTTACTACACCTGAAGTACAATGAATAACACCTTTGTCAATGCGACCATTCAAGGAATAGAATGGAGTTTTAAGAAGGAAACGGATGGACGTTTCATACATAGAATGGAGTTTTAAAGTAAGTAGTAGTACTTACTTTATTTTAAAACTCCATTCTATTCTTTGAATTGGTCGCATTGACAAAGGTGAACACGTACGTACTTCATTGTACTTCAGGTGTAGTACATTGTGTACTGCTTTAAAATAAATGTACATTAAGAGCAAATGTATTTATTGTACTTTAGGTGTACAAGGTGTACTTCTCATTGACTGCAAGAGTTTTTTTTATATCGGAAATACATGTACATTAAACTTTGCAATATTAAATTCATAAAAAATTTGATTGTTTACTTTAAACCAAACATTAGATAAAGCCATATAAACTATTCCATGTAACATCTGAAGCAGATATGAAAATTTATGCATATTTCTTGTTAGCTGAACTGTTGAAATAAACTTAATTTTTATGATACAACATTGCCCATTTGCATCGTTATCTCCTATATCATTCTTAATCAAACTTTGCTATTTGGGAAAAGAGCATGTTCAGCATTAATTTAACACTCCTTCGAAAATGACAATATACATGTATAAGGAGCAAGAAAGTTTTTCTGATCTTTAACTCTGAACTTTTTAACAGCACCCAGTAATGGCATCGATCAAACGGCTAACTTGCTGCCGTTGGACTCGTAGAAAATAACATAAAATCGATGCACTCTAATTTGCAGCAATATACGCGCATTGCTAGGAAAAGTCATTGTTTTTTATATTCCATTAAAGGGAAAACCTAATTCGCTCATATAAGTTTAAGGACCAAGATTCTACGCAATAAAGCATAAGCCTCTCTTAACCAATTTTCATTTGCATTTTTTTTTTTATTCGCAGCTCAGACTATGTGATTTTCTCCATCCGTTTCAAAGTCTTGTCTCCATCAAGAGTGGATTGCCGTCTTGGCTACGTGATGCTTTTCTCAGGCTATTGTTTCTCCTCAGTTGGGCAATGTGTCTCTTAATGATCAGGGTCCACATCATGGGATCTCAATTGCCTGTCTTTACGAGGTAAGTACCAAATGTATTCACCTTTGCTCTTAATTATACACTGTGGATTGGGCGAATAATTAAGTCCCCTGTTGATTTGCTCATTTGGGGAAACGAAAAAGAATCAACATCATGCAGAAGCTAGTTTCCTGTCAAAGGAGATCTCATTGTCAATGAACAGTGCAAAATATTTGACACAAATGCCCAAGATTTTATCATAAATAACATTTTGTTAAAACCTTTTCTCTACTTTCTCAATACAGTAGAACCTGTCTAAAATAATTCTCTTGGAACCAGGGAAAATATTATTTTAGACAGGTTCATCTTTAAACATGCCACATTGTATACAGATATAAAATAGGAAATTACCCGTTTTTGAATTCTTCATGAGTCACTATAGCTATTGGCTGAAACTATTTACACAGATGCAAAATAGTGAATTTCCCTGTTCTTTTCAATTATAATACATGTGAAACATATATAGATGAGTCAGTAGTTATTGGGTATCACAAGCAAAGTTTAATTTCACTGCATCTCCCTGCCATTTTTGTTTCCATGTTTGACATCCTTGTTTCCATGCCGTTTAATATTTTTTGCAGTTCCAATGATGATAGTCCCTTAAAAAATTCACAATTAAATATCACTTTATGGAGTTCATGGGTCCAGTGCCGGATTTACCATATAGGCAAACTAGGCACTGCCTAGGGGCCCCCACAAATTACAGCCCCCACAAAAGTGTAGAAAAATTGATAAATTGTAAAATGAACTTGCAATAAATTTACTGCTTTTTTGTTTGGAATATGCGCCATCCCATTAATAAAAAAATTAAGCATGCATTCCGAAAAAATGGGAAAACGCTGCCCTTAAGCCAGCCCCCACATATTTGTGGCTATAGATCGCGAGGCCCCCAAAGTGCTTAATACGGTGCTGCATGGGTCCCAAGTCGGGACCTGCACATTTTATTATTTTAGAGAGGATATTATTTTACCCAGGATTATTTTAGATATAGGTTCTACTGTACCAAAGAACGCAGTTGCATTTTAATTTCAATGTGGGAAGTTGTCAAAAACAAGGCCAAAACCTCGAAATTCAGCATTTTTCAATAACAATGTTTTATTTTGAAAATAAATAGAAAGCTCATGCCCTTTGTCGTGCACAACAGCTATTTTTTTTTTTCTTTGATGCAGCATTCTAGAAAGGACAAAAAAAGCTTTTTGTAATTGGTTCATGCGACCTACAAGACTTAAGTTAAATTGTTTAACCCAGCTGGCAATAGTCCCTATACGGTTGTATACTAGCAATATAGAAACGGCTATTGAATTTCGTAGGAACGTCACGCAATTTCAAACCACTGAAACTTGCTTACTGTTTCCCTCGTAATAGAAATAAAAGTAAATGCCACATTCCCCGCTACATGGATTGCCGCAATATGAGTTGCGAGTGCATGCTTTTAGGGCTTATGCAGGTGTCGTTTCCCCTGCAACTATTGCACATAGTCTACTGAACAACAACATTGAAAAGTTTAGATATTAAACGTTGGGGGTAAAACGAAATGAAATTTTTTTTACAAGCCATATATACATTTCTCAGGAAGCGTAAGAGGGATTAAGAAAAGAATTAAAGAGGGCGAAGAAAATATCTAAATGCATAAACAGGAGATATGTGTATATTAAACCCGGGTTAAAGTCCTATACGTGAAATACCTGGAAACCGTAAATCTGATTAAATCGCATTAAATATTTGAATATTTTCGCACGATATTTAAATGCGAGTTTCAGATCGTTTATATGAAACGACAATGAATGGGGTAACCGTATTAAGCTCGCTGAATCATCCCACATTTCTTTGTTGTAATATAATCTATTCAAACCCATGTAAATGTTACAGTTTCAGGTAAAAAATGGTATAGGTTGCAAGCTATAAATAAAAGGAATCTCGTTGTTAGAAAATTCTATTGTTGCCCCTTATTTCCTAGCAAAAAAAATAGCATTGCTTCTGGGATCATAGAACATCCCATAGAAAATGATGAACCTTTTTTAGTATGTTTTTATTAGAGTGGGATCTCAATCTCATAAAAGACTCCAAATCCTATTACGGGATTCTTGTCATAGTTTCATAGAATAAATACAAATGATAAAATTCCTTTGGAATTACACTATTGTATATGTTGCCCCATGCTATCGTCTGTATAGTGTAAAATATGATTTTACGAGACCTCATTGTTTAAAAGATCATGGAGCATTCCATTATTATCCGAATTAAAAATTATATATCTTGCAGAGTTTGTGGTATAGGATATTTCATAGACTCAAACCGTAGAGTCCCATTGAATTTAAATCAGTTTGATAAAATTTCTTTAGCAGTAAACTATACTGTTCCAATGTAATGTTACCCCATGTTCTTACATCATTATACGTGACCTCATTGTTTATGAGATCATATGTATAGCATTCCATTCTTATCCAAATTAAAAATTATCAATCTTGCCGAGTTTGTCCTTATTAAAGTGAAATCTCATAATAGTCTTAACAAGATTTTATTACTGAGATCTCATGCCATAGAATCCCAATGATACTGAAGTCTCATTTGGTCCTATTTGCTTGTCTCGTACACTGGTCGCATGTAAAATTTGTATGGTGAGCAATCTCAAGAACTTGCACAGCATCTTTATCAGTCCAATTTTAAATTTATAAACTAGTTCCAGAATCCAGATTGACAGCATAATTGCCATGCATGAATATGATTAAGTCGATATAAATGATTGGTAACGACAAAGGCAGTTGCTATTCACTCGACGTTGTTTAGCAGTTGGATTGAACTACTTATGATTCACGCATGATTATATATGCCATGCGCAGAAATGATTAGTCCTATAGGAAATGTTCAATGCATCGAATGCGTTATATGAAATCAATGTTGAGGTTGAAAGGCAGCTATAATCCAAGCAGTTTGAGAGTGCGCTACAATGGTGATCAGTCACAGAAAACATCTGTTGCTGTCAGCGCTTGAAATTGTTCATGTATATAAGAGCTAATCGATGCAAAAGTTGGCTTCGCCTCTTCCTATATGTTCTACGGCTCATTTCCATGTTAGCACGGCTTACTCGCTGATATGTCGAAATTCCCAAGTGTCCCAATTTCCTTCGCAAACATAATGCTGCAATATCTTGAAAATACACCCACCACCGCAATACTTAAACGCTTCTTAATGTACGGTGCCGAAGGAAATTTAAGCCATTACCAGTTTCATCAGCGAACCGAGAAAGGTAAAGCCACGTTGGGCCTCAACAACCCTACCTTTTAGCCGAAGAAAAACCCCTAGAGAATTTCACGCCTTTTCATTACAAGACGTTTCATTATAAAGTGCCAGTGCTGCAGCAAGGGCCAAGAAAAAGGCCACCGAAATGAAGCGTTCAATGCTTTACTCCATAAATTATGGAAATGAGTTCCGCCTTATGGCAAAAAAGGAGAAAAAAAAAACCTAAACCTAATCCTCTCTACATTGCAACTTTTTTATTTTTCGTATAAACGATGTATGCAAATGCAATATTTACAAAGCCCTTATGACTACAACAGTTTCGAGACTGCCTGGTATGCATGTAAAAACTCATCGCCATAATGCTAGGACTAAAATAGAGTAAACAAGAACAAAATTTCAGCCCCACCAATGGGGGATTTCATTTGATGAAATTTAAAATTAAAGTCCCTGGATTAATTTATATATGGTCCAACTAGATGTATTGTATTTGTTCCATGGTACGTTCGCGACATTAAAATGTTGAAGGTCTTTGGGCACACTTCAATTTACCTTAGAAGTTGGGAATGATCTGGAGGAAGGACCTATCCTTATATTAAGTTAGTTATTTTTGTTAAGGCGATTGAATATGAATTCAATATCAGTATAAGCTTCCTATCGTATCAAGTAAAATTTCTCTAAAATAATAAAATGTGCCTGTCCCGACTTGGGACTCATGTATAAAATAATAAACCTCCATAAAGTGGTATTTAATTATTGCTATTTTTCCCAATGATTTTTTAAAGAAAATATCAATAATGGTAGTAATGCAAAAAATATCAAACATGCATGGAATCAAAAATGTAAAACATGGAAACAAAAATGCAAGGGAGATGCAGGATAATAACCAACAACTACAGACTCAGCTATACATTTATTTACACATGTACAAGGATTAAAAAAAAACGGGGAAATTCTCTATTTTGTAGCTGCATGTGTAAAAAGTGTTGACCAATAGCTAGTGACTCATTAAAGATTTAAAAAGCTGTATACACTGTATCATGGACAGATGAGCCGGTCCGAAATAATACCCTTTCTAATAAAGGAATACTTTTCCCTGATTTCAAGAGTATCATTTTAGACAGATTCTACTGTACCTCGAATGCACCTGCACTTCATTTACATTTAAATTATGCTATTAGTACATATTTGTCTACTTTTCTCTTACAAATGGTCAACATCTTGGGAAAATGTTCGTCTGTTCCTTATATCAGATGCAGATTACGTAAAAACAGTAATCCGTATACGAATTTCATTGTATAATTAAATCATGAAAGGTTGAATGTAAGGTTGTTAAGTGACACATATGTGCGTTACGTGTTAATTTTGAGTTGCCTAGAATCGAAAGTGCATTTTCTTGTTTCGTGTTAAACAATGCTGTCGTATAGTCACAGTCAAATAATTAGCTCACACATGTCTCTATAATCAGAAACTATGGCAACCATATATGTCCTTTGCTAAAATTGGCCTTAATGCTAAATGATAATTAAACCCATTGCTTCTTCGCAATCAATAAGAGCTTCGATCGTATATAGCTTACATGGAAAATGGTGCTTCACAATATTTCAGTCATTCTTAGAAACAAGATTTTCATAAAAAAAAAAAAAACGATGTAAATTCTATAGTGCTCACGTTATGATTAGAATAAGGTCCAATATCCGTTATGTAAAGTTGCAACGCTATCGTATAAGCCGGATAGGAGATGGTGCACTGTGTTTGGTCATTCAGATCAATGCAAACCCTGGAATAGGAAAACACTTTCTTTCAATGGCCTACCTACCGAGGTGCCCAAGGATGGATGTTTGATTTTATATCCTAAAGTATATATTTTTTTTTTGCTTTTATAGCCATGTATTTAAAGAAAATGTTCGTGTATCGATGCAAGTATATTTACGGAGTAAAAGGTCCACAGTGAATCAGAAAAAACTTAAATAAAAAAAGCAGCAACCTGGTTACACAACACGCGATGTCCATTAGTAGGGAATGACCAAAGCTATCCAAAATCAATTTTTATTCTTTTCTTATAAAAGGAAGTAAAAAAAAAACTCCATGTAATATCCTGGTGAACGACGTAGCGTATCTGTGGATAGAATTCTTCACATTATGTTTTCTATTTACACTGCACAATAGTGCAGGGTTATTTCAAGAAGTTAATGGCTTGAACTTAATCCACACTATGGCTAGCGCAACCGAACATTCTTATAGCATTCAGTGGATGTCCATTCTTCCGCTTTATTCCTGCCTGGTTTTTTTTTTTAACTCTTTTCTTTTTACTCATGGTCTACTTTCTTTTTACGCACGAGCGTATGCCTTCAAACTGTAAAGCTTTCCGGAAATCGATCGGCACATAAAAAAATATTACGGATACGTATAACGCAGTGTGAGCTAACCCATAAAAAATTAAGTGCTCCCTCAGTACCCGCTAGTTAATTTTACTCCGAAAGCATTAAATATAACAGTAATGCGTTTGATTTGTCATTCAAAAGTCGTTTCCAAATTACGTTGTGCGCTTCAGAAACGTAAGCTTATAAGCTTATCAAACATTCAAAAGAGTAATATCTATAAGTGTCACGAGTTCACCTGCCAAATACGATCGAATATGCATCGCAACTCTTCCTTCCTACATAAAAGTATAAAAATGCAATAAGAATATTTTATAAGTTTCTGCAGACTCGTAATTGATTTTGCCCTCCCCGATGCCTTCGACGTACGATATATATTTCAAACTGAGAAATTTTAACGAACTGACATGACATGCCAGACAAGATAGAAGAACAACTTATTATACATCACATAGAAAATGTGACACTACATTATCTGTTAAATTGTCAGATTATTTGGTCATGTTACAAAGTCGTATTGCAATCCTTTTAGCAACTACATATTGTTCAAACTCCGTTATATTCATGAAATCCAAAGCTCAATAGTGCGATTTTATTTCCATTATTTAAAGGGGAATTACAAGTAAACTTTGTTTAAGGAGAACTTTGGAATGACAATAATGATTAAGTTTTATAAATTCACAGATACATGTATACAGAAACTTTTTTTCTTAAATCTTATAGTTATGAAAATCTGTTGATTAGATTGCATCTTTTTACGACCAGTTTTTCACGGAAATCGAAATTTATTACTTTTTAGTCATAACACTTAGGACAAAATGTCCAATTATGAAAAGGAAGATAATGGTCTGTTTGTATGAAATCAATTATTTTCGTCTTCATTAGCAATTATTTAAAGTTGTTACAATGTTTTATAAACAAAGGGAAACTTAAATGCTAGCTACGCTGCCACACACTGCACTGCAGTGAAACGATTTAAATGTAATGTAATCTTCACTGCAGTGCATTACTATACTGCAGCTTAGCTAACATATACATTTCCCTTTGTTTTTAAAAGACATTTTAACAACTTTAAATAATTGTCAATATCTGTGACAAACAGACCGTTATCTTCATTTTTTGTAATGTGTACATATTAATGCATTTTAAGTATTTTATTTATAAATATATATATATATCATTTTCGTGTAATTTTAGTATTAGATTACCAGTCACTATATAGTCAATAGTAATTGAAATTGTGTATATATTACATTTTTTTCTAAAATAACATGAATTAATAATTTGTGTCGAATGCATATTCGACGCTGTGACAAGTTCAATTCAATTGTTGGTTGATTTTCAATTTGTTTTCATCGTTTTTCTAGGTTTGATAACCCAGCGTCGGTAGCACCAACTCCCACTCGGCAGTTGACATACAACCACTTATTAGCCATCAATGCTTGGCTGTTGCTCTTTCCTTGTAATTTGTGCTGTGATTGGACAATGGGTACAATTCCTCTATTGGAAAGCCTTTGGGACCCACGAAATTTAGCAACTCTTGCCTTCTACATTGTGGTGGTGCTATTGTCACTTGTGGCCTTCATGTCTTACTCCAGACAAGGACGACTCGCCCTAATGGTAAGTTACAACCATTTTTTATCTACGGTTATCGACTATCATTGACAAATACAAAGAATAAAGAAAACGTTATGGGCATTTCGGTTTCTAACTCCACCATAAACGGATGTGACTTTTATGAATGTAAAAAGAGCACTCTCAGAAACCGAGAATAATACAACCCATATACAATTACTCAAGCGAATTACAGTACATATTTTTGATTGTCATGCAATATCGAAGGTCAAATACAATTGCGTATCAAAATAAGTCTTTGCTTTCATCATTTTTGGAATTGCGTATCAGAATGATTGATGATACAACATAAGTGTTGCGATGGTCTACAAGAAATCCTTCAAACTTGGTAGTGCTTGACCTCAAACACGTTTTTTTTTTCAAAATCAATACATTTAATCGAATCAGGTGAAACAGTGGGTTGTGTATTATTTTTTGTTTATTTTGCGCAATGACAGGACAGAAAATAGCCCAAAAAGAGAGTGAGGGAATTTCATTTTGTAGATTGATTGGAAAGCTCTCAGCAGACAAAGTCTTATACGTCAAGCATGAACGTAGTATAACCACTGAAATGGATTATTTTCAAATAAATAAGTCAGCCACTAAATGTTTTAGATAACTGTTGATGGCTCGGGGTCTGGTTATAGGGATGCTACATTGGAAGAGAGCGAATGAGTCGAGTGATTTGAAGATTTATTCAATTGTAGCTCAGATCTGGCAAAGTTTTTCAATTACTCATGTAGAGAGAGGTTAAGAAGGATGTGTGATTTACTGGCAATTCACGCTGGTATAAATGCAATATAGGAGATTGGTAGGCGTCAGTCAATGCGAAGAGGAAACGAATTAAAAATATACAGTATCCACCTCTTGTATAGAAAGAAGAAAACTCCACCACCACACCACCCTAACATGACTAAAGGGCACTTTAGATTGCTCCATCTTATGGTTTGTGGGGCGAAAACAAGCTTAAAATTAATGAAATGGACATATTACGAGCTGTTGCTACCAATTCTAGACTATTACACCATTGCCCTCTTCCAGCAACAACAATGGCAACAACATGCTCTTCATTTGCCACATCCGCTGACTGTTGCAGATGATGTTCATTTCCAGGGACTACTGTGGTTTTACAGTAAGAAAGGGGTGGGAGATCTCTTCCACTTCACGTATTGTGAGATCACCATGCATGCCTCATTTTTGGCAAACATTTAAGCTCTCTGTGCCGAACATAAACATACCCACTTTGAAAGCTATAAACCAAACACTACATCCGATTCTGACAAAAAGGATTGGACGTTAAAAGTATATCCGCAAAATTGACTAAAACTGGACGCTGCTTGTCCTTCCTGTGATCCTAGGCCTAATGGCTTGGCAGAAAATGCCAATGAATATATCGATTGCTTGGTCAGACTAGGAGGTGCCTTTGAAAAGTCGTCATTTTTAGCAATTACTCTTGGACTGCATATTTTATCCCTATTCTAGACTAGGTTTGGTATACATTATATACCTTATTTATCAGGAAATGTCACAGAATGTGAATCGAATCTCCTGGTAAATAAGTTACGCCATGCAGTTTGAATTTAAGATACAAACTAATAAGTACAGTAGAACCTGTCTAAAATAATACTCTTGGGACAGGGGCAATATATTATTTTACACAGATTCATCTGTAAACATGCTACAGTGTATACAGCTGGAAAATATGAAATTTCCCCTTTTTGAATCCTTCATGAGTCACTATATAGGTATTGGAGGACACCATTCTGTAGCTGTACACCGCTGCAAAATAGGTCACAATAGGTCAAAATAAGTCACCACATAGTGTCTCTTTAAAACATGCATGTACAGTGTACGTCATCCCGCCCAGTTGCAGGAAACGTCCATTTTCAACTGTCAAGCAATGAAAATGTTTACCACTGTCACGTAAAAAAAGTTTTGCTTGGATTTTTCTCATATCTATATGGAATATAAAAATAGCTGCAACGATTTCACTATAAGTGGAAGTATACATGAGTTTGTTGAAACGAAAGGCAGGCTAGACATTGTATAATGTCTTGGAGCCACAGTAAGAGCTTTTCTGTGTTCATCTGCCATGTCAATCAGTGCACATTTGGGTTTTTGAAGATCTATTTCAAATATGAATGAATGCGTTTAGCTTACACGACGACCTAATGTAACCATGGCACATTTACCGGCCTCATTCTCATCGTAATCTGTGCATAATGTACGAATTACTTATATATTCTGATTAGTTAATGGCATACATACGCCCTCGTGACTATTACAAACTAAAATTAGGAATATTCTACAGATTTGCCATTAAGCTGTCTGGTACTTTCGAATTGAATTTTTTTTTCAGTCATTTATTGTTTTCAATTATACAATTTTAAAAGACAAATACACTGTATTGCACATATATGTGCAGTGTATTAGGATCAAATCTGGTCCTAAATAAAGTCATGTTATTTTTTTGTGTGTGGGAATAGTTCAGCTGGTCTAGACATGAAATTCAACATTATGGACATTTTTTTAAAAACTGAAATGGAAAATGGATCAATGAAGGAAGGGTAATGGAGTTTAAATTTCAGAAATTTGAGTTTCCATATATCTTCTATACGAAATAAGATGTAATCATTTGCCTGAAAACTCGTACTGAATGTTAGCCATTGGCACACCCTCGAGTTTCGTATTCAACAAAATTGATTTTTGGCTTTATGGAGTTCAGACTAATCTGTAAAATTGTGTTTTTCGTTTAGAGATGTTCATAATGCATGAGTAAACGTCTTCTTCACATTTTTGATTTTCTATTTTGCAATGCTTTTTTTTTCTTATTTCCAATCTTTTTGTTGTTGTCATTCACTGTGGGCCTGCTTTTCTTTTCTCCAGTTAGCATCTGCCCAAATTCACATCATAATTTTTTTGGTGAAAGGTTAGACAAATGCATACAGAGCCTATCTTCCATCCAAGCAGAATTATACCAATAAATCTGTCCTTGTCAGTTTAACCCCAGTGTGCAACAATCATGTCAGTGTGCAACAATCATCTATTGGAAAGGATAGCATATATATCTTCCACTACTGGGCTGTACAGAACTTTTTTTAAGCACATGTCCTTACAAAGATGAAACCTGAGTTAAATCTAGTAGACTACAAAGCGTATTAGTAAAGGAAGTGGAGAAATGATTTAATGATACATGTATATGCATATTAGTGTGGTCATCTTAAAAGCATAGTATACAATTCATCCTCAAGGCCAATATTTAGTCATATGTTCCTTAACTTACTTTATTTAGCTTTATATTTTACATCATACGGTTTCTATAAGTTTAAGCACATGCCTACATATTTGTTTTCTGAAAGATGAAAGCCAGACTCTGGTCTTTTGCATGGTATTGATGCAATTTTCAAAATAAGATTATAATTTCAGAATATGCACATAGCCGGGAGCTGTAAAGTTTGTTTCCTATCTATATAAGCTTACTTCCTTCCTATAACAACCTTCCGTATTTCAATGGGTCTGGAATTTTTAGCTTCTCCGGAAAATATCATTTGCAGGCAATTTGAGACCTCTATGGCCTCGAAAGCTCAGATGATATATTATATATTGGAAACTGTGAGCATGTTATTTTCATTTCATACGATGTATTTATAGTGTACTTACGTTACAGTCACACGCAAATTGGATGCAAGCATGCATTTTCGTATTAATATGGAATTACTGCAGGGAGAATAAGTAATCTTTTAACTAAAAACCCATAGGCATGCGTGCATAAACATGCCTGTATCACGAGCGCTATGAGACTATGATGTTAATACATGTTGCATATGCAAGGCAAATTACTAAAGTTTCCTCACTGTTCTCATGTACATTTTAAGGCGAAAATCTGTGTATGTCGTATAATGGATGTTTCCCTAGGATATCATGTAGAAAAAGTCAACTTCCAAGAAAGACTTATTTTGATATAAAAAATACAGACAAGTAATGGGTAGATAAATAATCAACCAAATTTGTTTACTTATTTCTACCCCATTGGTAAATGGTCGGGAACAGTTTCTATATTACTACAAATCCTGGCTCAATAATTGTGATTTAGATTTCGACTAAAAAAAAGATGAAAAAAGTTTCCATTTTATCACAAAAACAGCATAGGATGCCTGTCAAGAAATAAGTTTTAGCATATTATGCTTGTTGGCATTTTTTTTATATTACATTGTACATTAGTTTAGGCCTACTAGTTGATTTACAATAGTCATGTTCTCTCTATATATATGTTTTCTGCAGAAAAGGGATCCTATATATACTGTACTTATCTGGGGATAGAATTATTAGCTTAACGAAAATGCCGACATTACAGTAGTCTACATTTGTTTTCCAGTTGTCTTGGCAATTCAATTTTCTCCGGTTGTTAAAACGTTGCTATAGGTACGCTTAAAAGACGGACCTGGATTAGCAAACACCTTACTTATACCGTCCATTAGATTTTCATCGTATAATGGTAATTGTTCCCAGTAGGATTAAGCATTTAGAGGCAATGCCATCATCGATCAGATCAACAGTATGCTGTAAAAGAGTTGGTATATTTTGCCTCCATGCATTCGGTAGAGATTTAGCTAGGACCTTACCCTTCCCAATTAAGCCATCATTTTTATAATAAATCTTGTATTTCACAGGTGGTTATCATACGTCCTATTTATCATGTATGCATTTAGTTTAATTTTCGTCATGGGTGCCAGTAAGACTTTCTTGATTTTCTATTCAAACCTTGAGGCTTTATATTTAAATCAGATGATTCTTTCATTTAAGTTTATTATTAGTACACCTACCATTACAGAGGCGCTATACAACACTAATTATTATTTAAGAAATCTATATTTCATGAACAGGAAAACATATTTTGATATAGGCATTGAAATCTCTAGGAATTAATTTGACTTTGCCTTCATGATAAATCAAAAAAATTAGATGTCCACGAATTCAAGATGCAAAGTTGCATCCTTATTTCACCATTTTTTTAATTTAAAATTATAGTGTCATTTTTTATAAGGCAGATGTTAAATTCAAAAAATGTATCTTAATTTAAAGTAAATTGGCGAAAATGAATCATTCATATCGTTTTATTTTGTACAATTTTAAATATGTTGCAATTTAAGTATCTTATTTAAATCAAGAACAGCACTACCTCAAATTAAATTTAATGAAAATAAACTTCTGTTTTTGTTTTTGCCTTTCAAGTAACTTAAATTTAATCTTCCTATATATTCGATGATGAAGGATGTGAATTTAATGTAGTGGAATTGTTTTCATAAGTTCGGGATTGATATTCCATGAGATTTTAACTACAATTTTTTCTAGTAAACTCGTTCTGTAAATATAAAAGTTGGGTTTGCAATATACCTGTTTGAACCATAGGCCCATAGCATGTTCAGAACTTAAGCTGGGCGTTAAATTGAAACTAGACAGGGCTTAAACGTTTAATTATGACAGATTTTTCGTTCGCATGGCGACACGCAGTCAAGCCTTTATTAATAGTTGATAAATCACGGGTCGTATTTCATATAAGTCACATACATGTGAGAAAACTGCCTACTGTGCTACACTATACGTGTGTGTGCATTGGCATGTGTTGGGAAGGCAACATTGACCCGCTATGAGATGCCATAGAGTGATTAATTAAAGGCAAAATAACTTCATTATCTGTTGACAGTTCTCCGGTTGAGACCAATTTGAAAAACAATTACGTGTTGGAAAATATATCGAACAGGTCGAAATCAGTAAGTCCGAGGAACTTGCTTCTGAAATATGACTTAAGGTTAATTGGTATATGTTGCACAAGAGTTTGATAATGGAGCATGACAGCCTGAAAAGTTACTAACAGTTTACTCCCACTACAACTTTGCAGGGTATCTATTATCCAACAAGTTTTAAAAAATCTTGGTAACAACTCATCACAACTAAAAAAAAAAAAAAATGTCCTTGCAAAATGGAATCTTACTAATTCCAAGAAGACATCTAGAATAATTAAATGAAAATATTGAAGACTCGTAAATTTGTTTAGAAATTAGTCTATTGCAGTTTTTTAGTTAGAAAATGCAAGATTATCAGTCGTGCATACTTTTTCGGATAATTTATTTATTTTTAACTTTTTCTATTAAACAATGGGGTGTAATTCCATCTGTAATGTCGCGCTAGAAACATTACAACTCTTGTTTATGGTAATGCAGTGGGTTGTTCGGTATACGTGTATATGTTTACTCGTATAAACGAGTCTCGTTTTTTAATTGTTTTACTTCATCCATAAATTTAATCTGTATACACGCATCGTGCATCTATGGGAGTTTATACGTTATCTCTGCGTTGGATATGGGAGTTTATACGCTGCCTCGGAATCTGGCTTTGCAAATTAAGGATGCTCCTTTATCTTTAACCTGCCTTCTTTTGCCCTAGGCCCTTTGGGTTACGTCTTGCCAAGGCGTTTTCTCGTTAACCTCGCCGTTTTGCTAATGAAGATAAATGGAGTTTGAATGCAAACTGCGAAGCTGTCAACGCATTTTTATTTATTGACTGATAGTCGAAAAATAATATCGAGTGATTAATTTCTTGAGAAGATAGATTTCTCGAAAAAATTTCAATCATAAAACCCCATTAACGTTTCGCCAAATTAGTTTTTATTATTATACTAAACCGTGGTGTTATTTTTTTACTCACATATGCATGTTCTTAAGGAGTCCCTGGCTGATAAGCTATCTAAAATTAATTAATTTTGGTTACTCGGTTTAGGTCTCTTGATAGTCTGCAGTGAAAGTAACATTGATATATTGTATCAAATCAAATTGTGGGGAATCTATACAGTATAAGCTTAGTGTAATTGCAGTGCCTTGGCCCAAAGCTGAAATCGGCCTAAATTCCCATTTCAGAAATTGTTTAATCAGGAAAATATGGTCAGAGCTGCATGGATCTGGCCTTAGGAGCTAGACCTTCATTGTACAACATGTCTCTCAATACTATATAAATCCATTAGTTTGTTGCTATGGCTCGTTCTGTGACCAGTGGTATTTTTAGTGCCTGGTCATGGTCAAATTATGATTTTAAGTAAAGGACTAAGCTCTTTGATATCCATGGTAACTTTGAGCAAAGCAATTACCAAAAAATACATTGCAGGTGTAATCCCACAATGCATCCCAAATGATTTATGAAAATGTTTAGCCTGTTGGTAACTTGGAGAAATCTTGAAAGTGAATAGAAATGCAATTGATGAAAATGTTGCTCTAAACAGTTTCCAGTTTTTATGGTATAGATGGGTTTTTTTTTCTAGGAAAATTGGGTTAATATGAATTGTTCTACTTCCTAATCGTTTGATTCTTATATACACAAAATTACAAGCTTCTGTAAATCCGCATTTGAAAAGTCTGTCAAATACTGCAAGAATCGTGCAATATTGTAGACTGTATGTATACAGTATATATGAGAGGTACGCAAGCAACTGGAAATATTTTCAGTAAATAAATCCCATTGGTAATGCCGGAAAAGGAAATGAGCTTGCATTTTCAGAAAAAAAAATCTATATGCCATAAAATCCTGCAAGATCGTTAACTTAATATAATGGATTTACATTTAAGACGAAACTGTGCATCTATTTCGATAATTTGCATTATGCAGACTTACAATTTGGCATGTTTGTAAGGAATATGCATATTCATTACAAACATGCCAAATTGTAAGTCTCCCTACATGCCATGGCATGTAGGGAGACTAAACGTTGAAATACCCCTAAATATTCACCACTGCATGGTACGTTTCCATCAACGGTATATATATATATATATTACAGAATAATACAACAGCAAAATCTATAATCATTGCAAAACTACCAATATACCATATTGACTTCAAAACAACTAGAAGACCATAACTTGCTTTTGTTGTAAAATAAACTTCAAATATTACTTTATTGTGAAACATTTTGGTTTTCAAGATGAGAAAAGCTGAAGATGCAACCATTTTTTTTTAATCATCATAGATTTTTCCTTGGAAATTAATTCCATATAGCACATGTCTTTGGTTCAAGTTCAATACCCAATGAAGTGCTTCTCCTCAATTCCAAAGAGGTTTTTCAATTCTTCCGCACGTAAGATTTCAGTTTGTATTATTATTTTTTTCCTCTAAAATGCTCGACGTTTCTGATTAAAAAACCGACCTTGTGAACCTTATATTGGCCATGTCCGAGGATGATTCAAAAAAGGGGGAAATAGAAGCCAAAAAGGAAACCCAATTTTTCCCGTTAGTCTAAGGCTTTCCACCCCCGTTCTTTTTTGCGGTCATTTTTATAGCATCGCACATAGTCATTTTGTAGATAAAAAGCACCGACGCATCATCTCATTTATTCCCATTGAACATGGACGCATGCAGCAGCTATTACGAAACATCCAGAAGGACGAACAGGAAAAGATGAGAGAAAAAAAAAGCACTTTGAGCCCCAGCAAAGTTCGTTGGCCGAACACAGTATCCAAATTGTATATATTCACAAAAGATGCGTTATTTTTCGCAGAAATTCACTATACAGCTCTTATACGGGTATAAAACATCTTCTCCATAAAGCCGTCTACAGACGTAAAAAGCCCACATTTTTCTTCACGTATGCCATGGTGGCTTTTGCGGGGTGGAGAAATTGAAAATGGTGTATTTTTTTAGTGCGGGGGAGAACTATGTGTATATATGTCTAATGGAAGAAACAGTGTGAAAGAGCGTAATAAAGTACCACGACACTTCGGGCTTTTGCATGGCCCCTTTAGCCCCAGACATTTGTGCAAAAAGCAATAGCTTGGTCACATTTGCAAGAAATAGAGCAATTTAAAGGAGATTCCGGGTTATTTGGTAGCACTTTGTCATATGTAAATGGCCAATTCTCTGCCATAACGAGGATGTGAAACCATCTGCGCTTACTTAAGTGTACGTTACATCTTCCAGATAAGGAAGTTTGAGGATAACATCGTAAAAAAGCATTGCCCTTCCATAAGGTTGATAAATGGACAGTCGTATCAAAAAAAAAAAAAACCTTGCTCAATTATATCTTAATCGAGAAACGCCTAACTCATTTCCCCAAGTTCAGGAAACGCAGTGTCGACCATTAACTATCTTGTTAATTTATTTTTCCCAGGAAATTTTATCCTTCTTAACTACTAGCGCCTTATATCTTAATAGCGACGACGAAAACGTAAATACAAATTGAATCTTTCAGGCGTTTTAATCGCCATTGCCTCTTGCTTATCTTGTGCCTGCCAAATTGCACCATCTTGGAAAAGCTAAGGAAAAGTCAGTTCGTTAACGATTAAAAGTTCTTAGAAATCCTTGCTCGCACTTTTATGTCTCACCATCTATAGCCATTAAAAGCGTTGCAACCGATTTGTTATCTTCCCCCTTACGACACCAATCTAACAGCTTGTGGAGTTTCGTGCTTGGAAGAATATGTTTTATCTCTCAACCTATTCCATCGGACATATAGGTAACATTTTGATGGATGATAATTTTGCAAATATTTCAACTTAATAAGCAGTGTGCAATTGCTGTAGCTGGTGAAGCGACTAAACACAATTGGCCTAATCTACCAATTGTAATACCATACTACCGAAGCTGTTGGAACTACAGAACTTTCACAAATTATCTAAAACAGGGATCCAATAACATGCATCAAAAAAGTCTATTTCAACATTTTAAATTTATCCAAACGGCTTGCTTTTATCAATTTTGAAAATAATATCAGAGCTGCATATTATTCGATATTCTGAGGTGCAAGCTTAGGGATGATTTAAAAACTCTGCTATAGAACTTTCCAAATATTGCATAATAATTTATCGAGGGTACATGTATATAATCAAGAATGTAAAAGGCTACTGTAATATATAAAGAATTTTTTTAAAACCTTTTATTTAACTTGACCTGAATGGAATGTTTCTTGGTTGTTTGTTTTTTCAACTTCTTTGAGGTATTTTTTTTCCGACTTTCACATTTCCGAGAGAGCTGAAATTTTGTGTGCAACTTGGTCTCATGGCACATTTTAATCTACGAAATTTTAGTGCAGTTCTATGAAACTATTACGACCAAAAAGTTGCAATTTTACATGTAAAAAATGCATTTATTAGCGTTAGCGTAGAACGATATTACACGCTACGAAGCACTTGGGGGATGACATCACGGGTTTTGCTATGGGTAAAAACATGCTGAAACATGGATAGTATCATGGATAAGAGGATGGAGAATAGCATGGAAGCATACCTGTGATTACTCTATGTGCTATTTGCTTCCACTATGTGCGGGTGCATCGACTAATCACAGCTATGTTTGCTTACTATTCTCCATCCCCTTATCCATGATCCATGCTTCACCATGTTTTTACCCTGCGAGACGACACGAGCGCACAGTAGTGTCGATGAGTAAATAAAAGGTTTTTCACGAAAAACGAAGTTTTTTTTAGCAACTGTGAGGTAATGGACCATTGCAAAAGGCTCTATTGGCCAATTGCAAAACTTGCACGTTTGTCATTAGGTCATTCATGCTGCTCATTGACTACTACAGCACGTGATTGGGAAATATTTGTAGATGTATAACTGCATCAAAAATATTATCTGATTTGCCCCGCTAAAAATATGTGGCAAGACTATAGTATGACAATAGTAGACCCTAGCTATAAGAGAGGATGTCAAGAAGGTGAAGAGAAGCGGAGCATATTTTGAGTGACCATTGACTTCAGGAAATAAAAGATGCTATATTGGGAGAATCTGAATAGCTTTAGAAGTGGAAAGAATAGAGAATTTTCCATTGGTCTAGACTAGATTCGATTATTCTTACAAAGGCATATCGGATTTTGAAGCAATATGTGTCGGTCTGCGGTTCTAATCTAATTTCTGCGTAGATGAAAGTCTTCAACCATTGCATCGCTGGGTCATACGAATTAAACCGATCACGTGCTATAAAGACAGCTGCTAAAAGGTGCAAGAATTTAACTCTCATTGTGAAACAAATAATCACATTTTCACGACGTAATTTTTCGTTAAAAAATCAATACTATGATGAGACCACACACTGCCAGTGGTGAAATTATGGTATTGTCTTGAATTTCTTGCTATTGTATACTCTTACATAGTAATGCAACAATTTCACATCTAGAACACTGCATTGAAACTTGTATTTACGTATAAATTAGAGAAAATTTACTAATTTCAACAATTGTATCTGTGCAAATTGATTATTGCATATTAATATGGATGGTGCATATATAGCATTTTTTATTATACACGGGAGACCACGCTACATAACAACTATACCCTTATATACATGTATTTGTCAATAAATTATTCGATACACTCGTTTCAATAATACTATTTACTCGTGTCCAAATCTGAAAACCCATTTATAGTACATTCATCTCCCATTACACATTACGTTTACGTTCCATGTCGAATTTGATATGTCAGGTTTAAATTACAACCGCATCGATTCAGGCCCAATCTTTCACCATAAACAGACGGACATAGGCACTTAGCTGAATTTTATGCTTATTCTGACATTTTTGAATGTTTGATTCTGTCGAAATTTCCGCCTATTCTTCTCTCACTGAAGCATACATGGTATATACGAAACCCATTTGCACTACGATAATGATGTAGTTTAAATACGAGGCGATTGTGATTTCAAAACCAGCAAAAGCGTAGATATGAATATGCATTTTGCATTCACGGTTGCCATATCAATTAGTGCATGCCCGTTGAACACGAAACCCCTTTCGTTTCAATTTGAGACCCATATGGAATAGGACCGCTAATGGCAAGATGGCCGTCGAAAACTTTGAATTTGTACTATCTGACTTTTCTGCTCAGAGGTCTCGAAAATGCGATAGCCATGGATTTGAAAAATGGCAGTGTGGCCATGAGGAAATGACCCCATGGCCACTGAAGGGCCCTATAATGCGAAACTGATAAAACTTTCGTGTTAACTCGAACATATGAAAATTACCGAAGCTTGGTTCCTATCGGTTTTAATGTCTTCAGTGCTAGTTGAATAATCAATTCTATATATATCTATTTTTCTCCAAAACTTATATGAAGTGCAATGTACGTATAAGTGGATGCGATTGAAGGATGCCTTTTCCATCGTTAGTAATTTGTAATTCTTATCGGTAACAAGCTTGCCATTCTGTGAGCACGGCTTAAACGTATGTGTGTGTTTCTCTTAAATGCTATCCAGAGTTGCCTTACATAATGCAAAGATATACGCATGTATACTTGTATATTGCTCTCAGCCTCAACTTAAAACTTCATCGCGTTATGCAGATATAAGCTGCTTAAAAATAATCAAATTTTGTCTATACCGAGATGAAAGTTGGTGAAAATGTGTCGAATTAAATTGTGCGCGTTGAAAATTCGTTGGAGCTCGAGTACACGCCATTTGCTAAATTTCACAATGTGCACTCTGAAAACCCTATTTTATTTTTTCTTTTATCTGCAAAATTATGCGAGAATTTTGATATACGAAAACGCGCCCGTATACAATATGGGGTATATATTCCATTCGTAATTATATACTTGCATTCACTATAATTGAAAATTCACGGACCAAGTGTTCAGGGAGCATAAATTTGAATACTGTTTATGACGAGCTAGGGCGTTTGATCTCACATATAAAATGCAAATAGAAAGTGAGAACTTTTAAGATACAATTTGCACTTTTTGGGGTGTACATGTACATGTAGATGCAGAAGAATCGTGTAAACTTTGTTCGAAATTGTATACAAGTACTAGTTTGCCTATTCCCGTATAATGGATCTGAATCTGGAAAATTGATTTTGCCACTATATATAGTGGTGCGTTTCTATACTATCATATCATTGGATATACCGTGTAAATTAGTTACACGTGATATCTTAGAGCTCTTATGTCTGTTCTTCACCATAGAAACAGCATTACTTACGATACTTTTTTAAATCTCTGCATCCCATTTTAAATTTTTTAAACTATACTTACATGTTTAACCTGCACTTGCTACTAAAGTGGGATATTGTTTAATCGGAGCGAATCGTTAATTATAAAATAATTTAAAAAAGTACGATCTATGCATACGAGAATTAAATTAGTGAAATAACAATAGCAAATACGAAACCATGATGCCGTTGTGAATACTAAGCATGTTTGAGAGGACTGAAATCACATTTATATAGAGTACAATTCATTAAAAGCCTTCAGAAAATTGTCGTTGTTTAATTAAAGCTCTGTAAGCCTATGAACAATTTAGAGACGCGTGTAAACAGTGACTTGCGTTTAATTACAACTATCAAATAGAATTTCAATCAAGCATTACGGAAATTGTACTTTGTTAACAATTTTAAGCTCAATGCTGTGATTATAACAGGAGCTTATCTCAATACTCTTGTAGAATTGTTCAAAATTCACAGGATATTTTCAGACATTTCATTAAAATCTGTCCACGTCTGTAAATAAGTTTGCCAGCACATGTTACATGTTTTATATGCGTTTGGTAGATTACACGAAAGCTGTATTGGCAATTCGAATGTGGATACAGTAGCAATAACTTGTGCAAATCTTTTAATCTAATCAGTTTTGAAATTTGCATAATAAGCGAAAACCTTTCCAAATCGGGTCGTGACCATTATACATTTCTGGAATCCAACAAAGGATTTTCGTGAAATCACGGATTTTGAAACAGGATCTCAATGCAAATATTTGCAAATCCAGGCTATAAAATTCGGGTCGATTTATTCATTTTTATGCAGTGCTTAGTTAATTTGCTTGATAGTCGCAATTATCGAAAATCCTGATAATCTGATGGACAAATGGACAGAATTATGTCTCATTAGCGTCAGGCTTTTGTCGACATCCAAGTCTTGAATTTGTCAGGCTTAACATACGTCACTAATCCTCCGATTTCACTGGCACATCAGAGCATAATAATGTGCCATGGTAATTTGAAATTCATACAAGTAGAAGTTATTCCACACGCCTGATTAACGTTGAGATTAAAAAACGTACATGTTATATAGTTATCATATGTTACTACTTTTTTTTTGTTGCTTTTAATATCGAAAAATTCTTAGGACAAAAATGTGTTGAGATAAAAGTGCATCATACTATGTATCAAGATTCTTGGCTATATATTGTAATTAAAGCCCACGTTAAGTTAGACTACTTCTTGACATTAACGATTTTGCCACTATTATACTGTCTGGTGCAGAAGCCTCGAATAAACGAGGAAAAATGTGTTATTTTTCTACAATGTTGCCTATCCTTTCATTCAGACCCTCTTTGACCTCAAGTTTACTTCCTGTTCAGAAGCCAATTGTTAACAGTTCTGTATTGGAATACAGCCGTAGACAACAATTGTCTGCATGCATCAACTTACACCATCCTTTTGTGCTCTGGTATATAGTGAGAAAAATTTGGCCAAAGATCATGTTTTAATTTCAGTGTGAAACTGGACAAAAGACGTATTAAAACGCCCTTGGTGTGGTGCAGTGCAGTTGCAATTTAACATTGGTTGACGCTTCTGAAGCTTACTGTCCTTATGAAAAAGGAGAATATAATCATGTATGTAACAGTGGAAAATTTTCTACAGTAAAAATCTATGTCGTCCTCAAATATTTATTGCAATTCAAATCTACACGCTTTTGAAAATGTAAATTGCTGAACATAAACTTCTTATCCAGCCCTATAGCAAGCTCATTTGAAATGCAACAATTTTCCACTTGACATGCTAACTTAACGTCTAATCCATCACCAGCTTTATCGGGCATGTAAAATGGTATATCTCATGTATACCTCGCCATTCTTTTAAAAGTCCGCAGTTTTGTGATTGGATGCTGCTATTACAATATACTTACATTGCAAAAGAAAATGCCATTAAACATTAATGGTTCACGAATACGCTCGTATTGGCCTGAAATTGTCTGCAATCTTGAAATAATGTGTTTTGTCCAAAGTTTTCATTGTGACCTCATGAACGTTTATATAAGCACTTTAAAAAAATCGTAACCGGTTGCAGCTTTGCACATGCAGTTTAGGTTTTACAACCATTTTGGTATATATTTTGGTAAAAGATTTTGACAACTGCTGGGCAATAAATAGAGTCGTTTATATACAGTTGCAAATTATGTTTTGAAGTTTTTGGCAAGAAATTGATGACACCTGTTTTCTGGAGTCTGAAAACCATAAGTTCTACCATCCAACCGTGACGAACTATAGTCACATGGTAGGTATATTTAGGCTGAAAGACATTCGTATTCCACTCTTCCATAAAAGCCCCATAAATAAAGATAATCATTGAACGAACCAAACAAGTGCAATATCGTCTTGTTCTGTCACAAAAATACCCTCGTAGATACCTAAACTTTCAATAAAATTATTGTTGTTTTTACTTGTTTTGAGAAACAATAACTTCCAAACTTACATCTTTGACAAGTTTTACTTGTATTGTGCTTTTTTCTAAAAATTGCTTGATTTTTTTGTGAAAATTTTTGAAAATGCAGCATATTATATACTGTATATATCAAACATGCATTGGTTGGTAAGTTAAGAGACTGTAGATGTTAGATTTTGCCAATGACTTGAAAAGCGTTAAGTATTAGAATTACACGTACTGTATAAGCTATGCAACTATAATATAAAAAGATCCTGACAACTTTGACATACTGTGGACATCCAATGTATACATACGTATTGAAGAGACAATGTATGTCGCCTAGTAGGCCTACATGAATAAATAATGTACAAGGAAAAGGAAGGCGGGTTCCTTGTTCGTCTACTGCAGCTTGAAATTATGCAAAGTAAGAGTACAAGCCATGCTAATTAACAATATATATCCGTGGGTGCAATGCAGACAGTCTACCTATGCCATTATTTCGGTGTACTCCCCTCAATATAAATGCAGATTGACATGCAACTGTGTAAGTCGATCTAAATTTAAATTAGGTAGGCCAATAGATACGCTGTATATAGCGAGCAATTCTCCATTGATCACAAAAAAAAAAAAAAACTTCTTTGATCGAGACTCGAGCTGCTTTATAACAAGATGCAACGAAGCAATTTAAGTATAAACGTATACAGAATACATCAAGAAAAATTCCATGTGTATTTTTTTTTTGCATACAAAATCAGCCTTCAATGTGTCTTTATATAAACATCCTTCCTAAACACTTGCAAGAAATATGTCACGATTTTATCACAAAATATCCTTAGAAAAGTAAATATTACAATGATATACAAACAAAATATATACAACTAAAATACAATGTATAAACAAAGAAATGTTAAAAGTGCAATGAAATTAATATTTAGTTTGTGAGGTAAATTAACTTAAAAATATGATTCTTCTGTTAAATCTGTCCTTTTTGTATTTTCTCAGATATTCATGCTTGATATGACATTATATATGGACACTCAACCTTTGAAATGCATCTTGACCATGTTGACATGATTAGGTTACACAATTTATGTAAAGTTCTAATACAGTAACAATGTAATGTATACTAATGTACAGTACATTTTTTCCTATCTAGATACAACCCTGTTGCATACAATCCCTTAAGAGAGATTTTAGTTAATTAGATACATTAATTAGGACTTGAGTGGTTCACCATGAGAACCATTTCATACCTGCAAAGCAATTTCATTTATAGTGATTAAAAATTTGATAAATTATTTCCACTCTGAAAGTTTCCCTAATTTCTATAGTATGCAGGGTTAATGCAGATCCACCTATAAAGCAACACAAGTTTTGATAGAATTTGGTTCGCTTAGTACTATACACACGTTCCTATCGTATATTATTCAAAATGATGTTGAAATGGCATACGCGAATTACCTCAATATACCTAAATCTAACCTATGAGAAGCTCACACATGCATAAGGCTGCAACTGAATTGCCTTTGCTTTTGTCCTTAAAAGGAGGCGACAGAAACATAAAAAGGGAATTGCCACAATCGTTATTAGATGCGAAAAGCAGAGTGAATGAAACATTGAAATCCAATTCAACGGATACCATTTGCGAGAAAAGTCGTGCTTTTATGTGTAAACTTCCATAAAATTTGCTTCATTGCAGACATTTACCTTGTTTACATAAAGATGGGCAGTGCTGCAATTTCCGACACAAGCCTCTTTACAAATATCAAAACCATGGCTGGATTTGCTTCGTTCCATGTCTAATTTTCACGCTTAAATCCAATACAAACTTTAATCAGATCAAGCTTTCGTTTAGGGACTATTATCAAGTCCATGCCATGTCTGCATAAATGTATTCGAAAATGATTATCTAATAAGCACGTAATGGATTTCTGAAAATATGGAGAACATTTGTGTCTTACTTTTTTTTAAAGTTTTAATTTCCGCCTCCTGCATAATTCAATACTTGCAATAATAGTAAAAGAGCGCCTGTGGATGTTAACTATTTTTAATTAAATTCAGAAATTGCTTTCGCACCAATGAATTCATTAATGAAACGTCTAGTTTTCAATTTCAAGAATTTACATGAAGACGTGTATAAATTAAGAAAAATCAGTTCTTCTACAGTGTAGGCCTATACGAAAAAAAAATACATGTGCTTATTCTCTAATTTACATTTTGGGAATTGGATATTTTCATCGCTGCATTAATCACGCTGAAAGTAGGAATGAAATAGCAAAATCGAGACGCATTTTTTTTTGCCTACTGCCTTTTAATTTGAAAATCGCTTTCATATCTACATGACATTAGGAGGGCATTATAATGTGTTGATAAGCATCTTCGTGAATTTCCCCACCAATAACCTCTAGAAGCTTTCTTGCCTAGAAGCAATTTTATATTGAAATTTGATTGCTGATTACTGTTTAATTTTCCATTGTGACACTAGCACCATCAGAAGGGCTACACAGTTGAGAGATCAGGAGCGAAATAAAATTGGATTTGAGCCTTTTTTTACGAAATATGCCATCGATGCTTTTATGATAGGCTGTCAGAAAAGATTTTCAATTTCCATAAAACAGTATTGATCTTTTGGAGATGGAGACAGAAGCCTTATTTCGATGCCAACTGATGCATCCTTCCAGGCAAGTTTATCTACAGTTAGCCCATAAAAGGTGCCATCAGATTCTGCTTGCTTTAGATTGCACATTTCTTTTTCCCAAACACATTTTTTTGTACCAGATTGCTGCGTCATATTTTTTAATCGAAAGATTGGTTTTATACATGTACATGTACTGCACCCGTGCATGTCTGCCAGGTTGTTTATATTAAAGGAACCTTTACCCTACAATGTATGAGAACTAGATTATTAATTCCCTAGATTTTAATATTAACTTTGTAACTGCATTACTGGTTTCTTGGATATGAGTGAAATGAGTATACTGTGGATAAGTTCTGTGACCACACCTGAATGCCACTGCTGATGTCGTTACAATATAACCACTGCACACGTGATGTAAATGAAGCGCCATTACTGTAATGTATACCGACTGAGCCTCACTGAGGTCATGACTTTCATCCAAGCCATAACACAGAGGCGTATGCTTAAGGACAGATTTTAATCCGATACGATAAAATGACGTCACTCGAAATGAATTTAAACAATTTGTCCTAATTGGATATTGTCTAAGATAAGATAAAATTCGTGATAGGAGATACTATTCCAAATTCAGTTGGATAAATTATATTCATACGAGATTATTTCCTTTCAAGATTATTTATATAATTTTATAATTGTAGCTATCATTAAATCAATTAACCACGCAATTAAACGTGTTTCTTTCAAATTCACAAGGGACTTTAACTCACCTTAGTTGTTAGGAGGATTACAAATCTTCACTTGAGGGCAGCAAATGAATCCCAGCAGGATTTTCAAGCCCGAAAATTACAGAAGCATTCACTGATATCACTAATTTGATTAAGAAGCGTTATTTGCTGACCAGAATTTCGTTTTCCTTTATTACGAATGGTGTCTTGGCACCATCTTTTCTTCGCACCAACACGTGTCATGTTATCCATAAAGCCCCGTTCTCACGGAGCCAATAAAGCCGCGACTTTTCTGTCACGATTGCAAACTCCATCGTGCGAACAGTTT
>JAQGCC010000746.1:0-30761 GCA_034698905.1 Xestoiulus laeticollis
TAAAAAAACCCGACAATATATAAAAAAAAGAAAAACGACAAATGGTAGAGAAATATTTAAAGACTATTTACAAATTTTTTTTTTTAAATTTAAATTAAAACAGGAGCTGTATTCGTTCTAAGATTTCCCCATATTAAAGGTGTTTCGTTCCCCCTTTTTTCCTAAATTTAATAAATGCTAAATTGAATAATGACAATATTATAAAAATTGCACTAAGTATAATATTTGTATACAAATACTTTCCCATATGTCAGATTAAAGTAGCCTATACTTGGCAAAGTATATATACTAAGTGCACTTTTTAGGAACAACTTAGAATACTTTATAGCTAGTATACTTTATTATACTTCTAGATACACTTACATTGTAAGTATTGTATACAAGGAAAAGTATACTTGATTTTAGATTGTCGAAAAAGTATACAATTTAGTATACTCAGTATATTATTTTAGTATATTTAGTAAAGTATACTAAATATAGGCACCACTGTTAATTTAGACAAGGGTTGATACACGGATATTAAAAAAATAAAGTAAACAATGAATTATATTCAAGTTCTTTTTATTAAAATCTTAAATATTAATTCTTACTTAAATAATAATTAGCATTTGATAAGAAATTTATTTTAAAAGTCACTAGAAAGTTGACTTAAAAGTACATAGGATATTAATATCTATAAAATTTAGTTTTACAAATTGTATTAAATAGGAGTTAAAACTTAATATATTGATATATTCCAAAAAACATTATAAAAAAATAGTAATCAAATGTACATGCATTTTGTTATTTAATTCTCAACTTGGTAAATAACTTTGATAAATAATGACTAGAAAAGTGCTCAAGAAAAGATGTTGGTCTAAAATTTCTTGATGAATGATTTCTCTATGGCATTTTACATCCCCCATTGGAACATTAGTACATTAAATAAGTGGTTGTTTAGCTATACAATGGTGAAAATTTGATTTTTGGTATTGAGTTACGCTAAAGTGCACACGCTAGCGAATTTCACTATGTGCTGAAATGTAATTAATTCATTTTCTCTAATGTGTGGGTTCTTAAGGGACTTTTTAATTAAATTGCTATTTGCATATCTTATTTCTTAGCTTCAAGAACCACTTTTGGCATCTTTATCTTTGTATCATTCATAAAGTTCATTGAATTTGTTTGACTATTTTTTTTATTAATATTCCATTTTTTTTTTTTGCAATGTTAGTTTTTGCTTTGCTGAACTTTCATAATTTTTGTTGAGGACGCGCATTAGCACGATAATGAAATCCCTTGTTAATAAAGTACCATTCTTCCTGCAAAAATGCCTCAACAAGCACCATGCCTTATTAAATTATAATTATGTTGAACTTGCATATTAAAGATTTAATTTAAAAGCTATTCAACACTATCCATAATCCAAAAGAAATGTAGCTTACTATTATTAATATTATTTAAAGTAGTTCCCTTCTGCTTGTTAGGACTTCAAAATTTTAATTTAATTTAGTTTTTATGAATTGGGATATAATTCTGAATATAGCAGGAAGCTATAATAATTCGTTAATAAAAAAAATATTTTTTTAAAACCACTTATCAACAATGATCAGAAACAAAAATCCACTGAAAAACGCTGCACAATATGGCTTATCTTAATTAACGTGGAGTAATCAAGCAACTTATTATTTTTAAAAATGAATCAATAATACATTAATATTTGCCTAAGTCATGATTGGTTCACTTGATATTAATGAACTTATCATCGAAATTCTTTGCAGGAAATATGTTAATTATAAATCCATTGATAAAAGATCTCATCCATGTTATAGAAGTTTAAATACATGTATTTGATTTGCAATGATGCAACAGGAATCAAGCACAAAATGGCACATGATTCTTCTCATAATATACCAAGTTACCAACTTGAGAGATACGTTCACATAATGTTTTATATCAGATTTTTTAGCTAACATTTTATCTTTATAATTTGGAATTATTAGAATTATTACAATGCTTATAAAAAACGATTTCTGAATTTTCATCTAAAATCAATCGCAGATGTAAAATATGGATAGGCCTTACGTTATCGGTGTCCCTTTGCCCTAGCGCTATACATTAAAACACGTTATCTAAAGCGCTGTTATTTAAGAGTTGGCGGGAGGACAAGATTAATGCGGGCTGAATGAACGATATTTAGGAGTGGAAATATTAATTAAACGCCCCTGAAAATAAGATTTCAGGAGCAAAAAATGAAGATTGCGCCAGCGTTAGCGTGCACGTTATCGCTTTAATGGTCGTGTACACCCATGCTAAAAATTAATACAGTGCTGTCGATAACGTAAGGTAGTTAGCGTCATAAAACTGAACGTAAACACCCGCAGTTGCTCGTACACGTATCTATAATAATTTGTATAGTCACATTTGTAGTCAACAATGCAGCCTAGCATTGTATTTATACAAAGGAAAATTCCGCACTTCTAAGAATTGGCCAATTAAAATTAACCTGATCTAACCTAATTTTAAGTTGCCTATAGCTATAACATTATAAGCTTAATTTTCCAAACCTAACCCAAATTAACCATATTTTACTAAATATGTGCATTAAATACCCGGTTACATGCAGTTACGACTAATTGACACTCAATTTACATTTTTTATTCATATGCCTTCACTACTTTCCAAAAACCTACATGTATTTGACTTTGTTCATCTACATGTATAATAACTGTAATTATTTAAATCAATAAAAGAATTAACAACAACATTTCAAGTTTCTATAACTTACAAAATAAATTCAATTCAATTTATTATCCTGTAGTCAGCATATCATATACTCCAGCATTTATTTAAAAAAAAAATTATTTAGAAAAAAAAAGCTTATTATGGTATATGCAACCCTCTTAAATAAATGTTTATAAATAAATCACATATTTTGTTCATATTTTTAAAGTAATATAATTTCTATTGTGAATTCCAAGAAAGAATGGTGATGAATATTGCATTGCGTACAGTATAATTAATGTACAATGTTTTACAGTGTAAAATAACGAAAATTTATATACTTTGTCACAGAAATGAGGTTTGGGTTGTACTAGCAATTTGTTAACTTATTGTGCTTCGTCATAAACTAATTCTTATTGTGTGAAATAATTATTTTTAAAAAATGTTGCAGAACCTCTGATGAGATCCCACATGAACTAAGTTTGAACACCCATGAATTAGAGTTTAAACTTGATAAGCACCCTGTATTATTGATGATATCTTTTTGATGAAGCGCCGTTAGCTTTTACGTGAGCCCGTTCCATTTCAGGGTTTAAAATCAATGTTTTTGGCACTGCTTTTTGCCATTTGTGTTTATACTTTATAGATTATAGTCTTCTCTGAGATTATTGGCTACGTTTTACCACCTTCCGTCATTTGTTAACCTATTTAATGACCACCTGTGCAGTTCGTGATCATGCCGTAAGTTAATATAATAGTTTAATATGTCCACAACAACTTATCATTGCTCGTTTCATTGTAATTTCGTGTTTTTCTCCCCTAGATCCAGAAGGAAAATCCTGCCAAAGCTGGCGTTGATGTTGTCGCCTCTCGATCCGAATTAGTTTATGACGAAGGTTGGAAGTGGTGTTTTCACACCGCAGCTAGTCTTGGTGGTTTAAGCCAAGTGAAAGATTTTATTGAAAGGTATGTTGTATTCTATGAAGCGTGACAACAGCTCTTCCTTAACATGCAATTTTAAGGGATCCAGGAAATCTCCGCACACGATCAAACCCAAATTCAAATTGGCATGCACATTGCATATATATTGTCAAATATTTTGAAGTTTATACCCTGTGTGGATCGAAATATCCTTTTGCCATTTTCTAGTCTGGTTGATTTTCATAGAGGATATATGTAGCCTAATACTTATGAAAATTCCTCGAAAAATAAATATGGGCAAAGTGGCTTACTAGAAGACTGAGGAAGAGGGTAAAAACATAGTGGGGAGACGATTCAAGCCTTGCCTTTGACGTCATAACAAACTCATTAGTTGAAATACGTCCGTATGTGGTGACATTGTGAAGCATTGACTCGTATGACTAGTCTCGGCTCAAGCAAAGATTCAAAACAAGTTTGTTTCCCAGAATATCAAAGGGAGGGTGAATGCCTGAAGAGCTTTCTGGTGATTCTAATGGTTGATGGTCATGACTCTGCATTTAACATAGCTTGGTGTCGTATTGGTTTGCATTTCGTAGAAAGGTGCGAGTCGAGCAGCCACTATGTGCACTTGTGCCAGGCGTCAACTTATAGGGTCGAGCTGCTGCATAAAGTCTCCACTTTTCTTTCACAACTGCAAAGTGTCAGATTTTTATAGGGGGGCGGTCGTGGCCGCTTTTTGGGGTACTATTCCAGCATCCGCCTATATGTGTCTGTATGGGCGATTAAGGGACGTTGTTGGAAACCACGAAAAACCATAACCAGGATAGCCGACCGGGGTTCAAACCTGGGTCTCCCGAGTTCGAGGAATCAAGCATAACTATTAAGCCAACCTTTTGGTCCGGGTACTGTCGCACCTCTGCAGTGCCGAATTAAGCCCTTTGAGGTTCCTAGGCAGCCGAAATCCCTGGTATCGGGTGTTAGTCGTTGTTGCAGCTGAATGACGGGCGCAGAGACCTATTTATTAATCCATTGCTGGGCCTCCTTAGCTAAGCGGTCATATTCCTTGGATTGACCCAAGCATTCCTCCCTTTGTCATATCTCTTTCCCTCTGGACATAACACTGAACAGAGGTCACTCACAAATCTCGTGGTTTAACACTGTTTTTGTCTCAATAAGCTTTCGTAGCATGTCCTTAATTTTGTAACTTTACATACCAGTTGGGAGCAGCTGATCTAATACAGCTGAACATTTCTTTTTGGCATTTGTAATAGAAATACCAGTCGAGCACAGCTGATCTAATACAGCTAAACATTTCTTATTTGTGTAAAATAAATAAAGTTTGACACCTGCTCTTCAGGTGCTTCATTTTGTACACAATTCAGTCATTTAGCTTGTCAATAACTTTTGTGTTGTTAATATTTTTGAAGATTGCTCATTTAAAACACTGCCTTGGTAAGTATCTCCACCCTTTGCAAGCATAAAAACTCGTTCACGTTTATGTTTAGACATTTTTCACAATTATAAAATTGACAAATCACCCCAAACTGCGTTAGTTTTTATGTAATTTTCTGTTTTAGGTTATATATGCACTGATCATGGCAGAATGCAGCAAAAAATATAATCTTCTCGACCCAAAGGACGTTGAAGAAGTTCAAAAAATACTGCTCGAAGAAGAGGATGCTGAATCACCTGAAGATTTTAAAGACGAAACGGATACAGATGGCGAAGATGAAGTTGAAATATGTAAGGAAAATTCAGATACGGAACAAGATGATAATGAAGATGACGAAACTCTACGTGAAGACGATACGCATTATTTTATTGGACGGGATAATGAAATAAAGTGGAATAAAATTCCACCACCAAAAAAAGTACATTCTGGAAGCGAAAATATTCGTCAAATTCCAGGAGTAATAGGAGTGGCTAAAGAGGCTAGATCGCCATTGGAATGCTGGAGTTGCCTTATAAGTGATGATATTTTGAATATTATTGTTCAATCTACAAATCAACATATTGATTTCATCAGAGCAACGTACCTACGTGAGCGAGATGCAAAACATATAGATATTATTGAATTGAAGGCCTTTATAGGTCTATTGATTTTAGCCGGGGTTTACAAGAGTAATAGAAGTAGTTTAGAAGATCTTTGGGGAACCGATGGCGATGGCATTGAAAAATTTCGTCTCGTAATGAATATAAAACGTTTCAAATTCATTATGAGGTGCCTTCGTTTTGATGATCAATCCACTCGGGATGAAAGAAGAAAAACCGACAAGATTACATCAATTCGGCAAATTTTTACAATGTTCGTACAGAATTGTCAAACGTCCTACAGATTAGGCGAACATGTAACGATAGACGAGAAACTGGAAGGGTTCCAAGGGAGATGCAGTTTCAAGCAACATATACCCAGCAAACCAAATAAATGTGGCATTAAGATGTACGCACTCGTTGATTCCAAGATGTTTTACATATACAATTTGGAAATATATTCTGGGTTGCAACCCGAAGGCTTGTATCAAGTGAGCAACAAACCCGCGGACGTTGTTCTTCGACTTTGTAAAAATATATATGAATCTGGACGAAACATAACTGCGGACAACTGGTTTACGAGTATCGGATTAATAGACGAGTTACGAAGTAAAAATCTGTCTTACGTTGGGACAATAAAGAAAACCGAGCGAGAGCTTCCGCAGGAGTTTACTACGAGCAAAGGAAGAGCTGTCAACAGTTGCCTTTTTGGGTTCAAGAAAGGTTGCACATTGATTTCTTACATCCCTAAAAATGGAAAATGCATAATTCTGGCATCAAGTTTACATGAAGATAAGTCAATAGATCCTAACAGTGGAAATAAACAGCAGCCTTCTGTCGTTACATTTTACGATAATACAAAAGGCGGAGTGGATACCGTGGATAAGTTGTGCGCAACTTACAATGTAGCAAGAAATGTCCATCGATGGCCAGTTATAATATTTTTTGCAATGATCAACATGAGTGGTATCAATGCTTATGTTATTTATTTCAGTAATAATGTAACCGACAGTAGAAGAAAAGTTTTTTTGAAACAGTTATCCCATGCGCTTGTTTTGCCTCATATAGTTCGTAGAAGTTTAAACACTTCAGGAATGAGTCTTGATCTTCAAGAAAGACTGAAATTCTATAGACCGGCATGTGAGCAAAATAGATACGATCAAAATGAAAAAGAAATGACCAGCAAAAGAAAGAGATGTCAAACATGCAAGGCTAACAAAAGATTAACAAGATATTCTTGTGCGCAATGTAAAAATGCAATTTGTTTGACGCATATGGAGTGCTTTTGTTCAAATTGTAGCACAATGCTATTAAGTTTACAAAAGTCTGAATTGAATGAAGACCTTCATGAGGGATAATTTCAAGAGTTTTATGTTTATGTTAATCAGATATTTTAAATAAAAATAAACGTTCGCAAGTTTAAGAAAAGTGTTGTCCTTTATTTGTTGCTACATATTGGAGTGGAAAATATAATGAATAAGAGCAATTAATATATTATACAATAATATTAAAATTAAAATAAATTATAAAATAATAAGGCTAAGGATATATTCTATCAGCCTCGCGTATGGTCTGATTCTCTCCACGAGACCTCAGTACGTGGGTCTCATTTCAGATGACAGCTTATTCATAGCAAGAACATGTATGGGCCAATGCCAATTGCTCGTTACCTTTGTAGGAGTTTTTCAGAAGATCAAAATTCCCTAAGTGGTGACTTTTGGATGACAGTTTTAATCGAGATCCGTTGCATGTTAAAGACCCCTCGAGAGGTGACTAAAGTCCCCCTTTGTAGGCAAATTTTCAGATTAGGTAAAGGAGACCCATTCCTTAGTGTTGATGTTTAGCCCTCGGAGCAAGGTCCATGCACCAATAGTGTGTGGTGGCCCTGGTGCCATTAACCCTTGATACCACGTGGAGTACTTAGGTTTTTTCAATTAAACTCAACTCAGTACCCTATAATCAACAAACGAATCCTCCTACGTCAGTAGCGACTTGGACATCATTGTTAAATTGAACATAAAGCGAATTTAAACTATCACTGGAATACTATTCCATCGTCTAATCGCATGCAAAAAGAAAGACCAATAGTAAACATCCGTTTTGGCACAAACCTCAGTCAATGGTTTTAATCATACTCTAGCCGTACATTGGCTTTGTACATGTATAAGATTCACTTACATTTAGTAACATGTAATCATTTTGGGATCTTTGAATTTCAAAACATGCTTTCTGTATTTCCAGGCAGCGTGTTGATGTGAACAAGAAAAATCGAATGGGATGGACAGCTTTAATGTACGCATCATTTAATGGTTGCCAGTCAATTGTTAATTATTTAATTGATAAAAAAGCTCAATTGGATATAAAAAATGAGGAAGGTTGCACGGCTCTTATGATGGCTTCGATGAGTGGCCATTCGTCAATTGTCCAAAAATTATTAGAGGTAAATTGGAGTACATATTTTGGGCATGAATATTTTGTTCTGATTGCATGTAACAAACTATTTCCGATTTGCAGAATAAATGCAATATTGAATTACGTGATAAGCGTGGTTGGTCGGCGTTGTTTCACGCTACTAATTGTGGATTTATTTACATCATTGAACTTTTACTGAAATCCGGAGCCAATATAAATAGCTTGTAATCTTTATTTTTTTATTGTGAATTTACTATTCCCGGTAACTATAATAATAATATTGTTTTCGTTTATTTTATTTAAGGGAAAATAAGTTTGGGTATACCCCATTAATGATTGCTGCCAAAGAAGGTTTGGAGCTCCTGGTTCATACATTAATCAATTATGTAAGATTTTCGTTTGATTCCACAAAATTACTGTAAGTTTTAATTTTTAAGCTTTGTACTAGAAAGTTGGCTTCTCATGATCTAAACATGAATGAAGATGTAACTTCTTACTCTGTGTCGTAATGGGAATGGTTACAAAATGGTAAATATATATTTTTTTACTTTAGGGATCGGATTATTCGTTGAAATCCTTTGCAGGAGAAACTGCTGGATGTTTAGCCATGATGAATGGTCATGTTAATATTGCTAGTTATCTCGATCTGAATGCAGCTGCCTCAAAGAAAACTGGTAATTATTGCTCTGTTAATCGATGAATTGTCTGAAGTTTTAACCACTGAATCTTTAAGTACTTTTTTATTGATGCTCGTTTAGCCGCTACCAATGCTCCATCTGAAAATCAAAGTCATTCCTTGAAATCTTTGCTGGACAAGATTGGCCTTTCCAAATACTACCTTCTTCTAGAGGAACAGGAAATTGATTTCCCACTGTTTGTCACCTTGACAGAAGAAGATTTAATAGAAATTGGAATAAAGTAAGTTTAATGGCTGGTGGACTTTTTAATAATTTATGAATTAATCCTGGATACCGTGACAAGAAAACCCAAAAACTGACATTAATAATATTATGGAAAAGCATTTTCTTTCCAGGATGTTTAGATGCTTATTGCTGGTGTACACCAAAACCTGTAAATAACGAACCTCTATGTAGCGATAACACGGTCAGCAATGATCGATTTTATAGAACATGCTGAACCCTCAAATTGCAAAATCCTTCCAAATAGCACAACTTTTGGTTCGGCCCCAATGGTTTGCGCTATTCACAGGTTTTGGTATATTGCAGGATTGGCTGAAATACACTCGCAAAAATTAAAAAAAAATAATTTTTATTTATTAATTTAAAAAATATCTGAACATTTTCATAAAAAATAGATTAACCGAGTTCAAGATAAATAATCAGTGAAAATGTTGTTTTCCAAACTAGGCTTTTTACACAAAAATAGCTTTACAATACTTAATACATATTATTTTCTTTTTAATATGATTAAGTGTTTTAAGCAACTTTGACGATGGAATTGAATTTTCTTAACACATACTATTCTGTTATATTAGAAGCATGGGACCTAGACGGAAATTGGTTTTTGCTATTAAACGATGGCACGATAATGCACCCATTGGCAATTCCATTGAGCAAGCATATGCCGATAAGCTGTCCAACGAGCTAGATTTGGTAAGTCTTGTTTACAATATTTATTTGCATGCTCCTGCATTCACTTTGTATTGCAGGCTATCTTATGCTTTTGCTTTTTTAATACTGACGTCAATTCTTATGAAACAATACTGTGGCAATATCTTGTTATGATGTATTTCCAACTTCTGTGCAAAGCATTGCTATATATACTCTGGTTATGATATATTTTCTGATTACCAACTCTGCAAATTGAGTGATTTCTAATCACTATCTATCTGCTTTGACTTTTCCTTGAAGGCTTGACACTTGAGCTTTGAACTAAGAATTTTATCTTGTTGTGTATTGGCTGCTCTTACACTAAATCATAACTTAAGTTAATTCTGGGAAGCTATATACAGGGTATTTTGCATTATCCTAACATTTCTGGACTTTGAAATGCTGACCTTTGCTATGCTGGTGTGAGGTAATTAAAATCAATCTGCTTAGCAACAGTAAAGAAATATTTATATAAAAGCAGTATCTGTGATTGCTTTCATAACTTGCTGCCATGAGTCTTGCTTGAAAAAATGGATTTTAACATCCTTTCTACCTGCTGGGATTTTCTGGAAATTGCCACCCCGTCATTGGCTTATGTCTCTTGGTTTGTATGATACTTTTATAAAACTATATATTTTTTCAAACGTGTTAGGCAAAAAAGGAAATCACATGGCTAAAATCACAACTTTCCGTACAACGAGTAGATAAGGACCGGAGGAAATTGTCTGGCGATGTGAATATATCCAAATAATGTTTTATTTTCGTTTTTTGTCTGAAAAACAACTCGAGTTTAATACCCAATTCTTGTCAGTTGGTAGTTGAGATATGATTTAATTCACATTAAACAAGGTTGGTTTTGCTCTTTTCATAAGATCAGCATTAAATATTAAACTGGTAATGACTACTGCTGTTTAAGTTAGCTTTTTTAAACTTTTTAATTTTTTTAAAAGATCTCATTTTGTATGTTAGTTTACTCATTTAAACTCCAATCTTTACAACGAATTTGATTAGGAAATAACAATGTTGTTGATTATTTATGGATGCATTTTTCTGAGAAAATCTTTCTTGACTGTTATATGACTGAATATTAGCATTTTCATTCAATGAAAATGCTAATATTGAATTACATGTATGTAAATAGCGTTTTGTTGGTTATCTACTCTACGTTATTGTTTTATAACCTAGTCATTCTTCTATCAATAAAACACGCTACGTACACATTTTGTCAGTGCATAACTGTTTATTATATTTTTCCATCTAAAATTTGGGTTTAAAGCTTTTAATAATGTAGAAGGTAATCAGGGTTAATAGTGTTTAAGTGATGAACTAGTAGAACTAGTAGAAACAAATGTAATTGGTTAAAATTGGTTAAAACTTTAAAATCTATAGTTTTTAAAGTTTTAACCAATTATTCATATACATCAGTTGTATTGGAAGTACATTTGTTTATAATTTTCTCCGTGCTTCAACTGGATCTACTAGTTCATCATTTAAAACTTTTCTTACATATCCTAAGTATTTGTTTTGTAACTTAAGTTTTCTCTGCAAATTGGTTAGCTTCAACTAAATATGGACGAAAAGTGTGGTAAATCACACAAAAAATATTTCATTTTACACGTTAGTGGGCTCTATTTTTATGCGTTTCCATGTCTATTAAATAAGGGAAATGGCCATGATTATTGTTGTAGCTTTTTCAAGTGGTCTCTTTCAAATTTTGATTAATGTCGATGGATTTTTTTGGGGATTACGCTTCAAGCTGCACTTAAATCTTTAGGCAATAAAATCCAACATTAGTAGAATATATTAGTATAAAACATCTATTCCCTCTTATGGAGTAAACCCATTTTATTTGTCGTTATTTCGATAATTCGACAACTACTGGAAGTGAAATACAAGCTCTAAAACTTTTGTAGTCAATATATTTTTTGGAAGTGATATTGCAATAAAAAAAATCGATCGTAGCTTTTAGTAGTCCAGGATTTTTTTAGCAGCATTTACAAATATCAAATTTGCAAAAGTCATATTTAAGCCAGTTTATTATTATAACGCATGATAATGCAGACAAAATTCTCAGAAAAGTTAGGATTACATCATTGGCTTAAGGCATTTGCATTAAAGTTTGTTATCTGAAAATGTACCGAGATTTTCACTAGTTCGGAGAATGCATAACTTTTTTTTGTAGTCTAAAATTTGGATTACATGTAGATACTGTAGATTTAAGAAGCGAGATTTCACATCCTGATATTTCTTTCTTTAATTAAGCTAATTATAAAGTATAAAGTACTGATTGATTTTTTAAATAAATTGATGAGATAATGAATTAGAAATATGTTAGAAAATAAATACATGAACTAGTTAGCTACTCTGGAAGGTTTTCCTTATACTATTAACAGTTATTTGTAGATATTGTTGCTCAACCTTCTTGTCAATTCATGTCAAATACATCTTAAATTATGTACAAATCAATCAGTATGTCAAATATCTTTTTATGTAGACTTACATGTTTAGCATGACTGAAATGGGACCAAAAACAATATTTACCTTTTGAACTCCAGAATTTAAGCTCACATTTAAGCTATTGTGATTATATGCTTAAAGTAACATTTTATGACGAAGTTTATTGAGCTCATTCCATTTTTACTTAAATAAAAACTTTGAAACTAAATTTAACTTTACTTTTTTGCCTTTTAACGAAATGGCATTTTTGTATACGTTTAAAAGTTTTTTATTTCATTCTGTCTCATTTTTTTTTCAAACGAGTACAGAGACTCCATACACGATAAACAGATCTTTTCTACTTTATGCTGGATTTTGAGTCAATTTAGTTGGCTAAGTATAGCCGTCGAGTGCACGTTTTACCTTTGTGTATTGATTCTTCGGTGCTTTCATGGAAAACGAAGGGAATAAGTATTTTCTGAGCTGAAGTGTGCTAGGTCGAGATAGCAGACTCATGCGTCGGATTTTTGGTTCCTTCAAACATCCGCCACGAGAATCTCAATAAAACGATGTTGCACCATTCAGTGCACACCGATCCTTGTAAGGCACGTACATATCATCCTTTGAATGCTACCTTCTCCAATGACAGTCCAGGGTTACTTATTTAAGCCCAGGGACATTTAATTTTCGAGTATGTATTTTTATCTTCGATTCTTTGCTTTCGGATGATAGAAAATGAAGAAATCTGTTGCGGCATTCAAACACCTTATTTCAACGTTTTGCACAACATTCTTTTAGCATGGACTGAATCTACCTGCCATGTTATTTGGTTGGCTGGATGAGGTGTAAATGTTTTTATATATTTTTAACATATGAATGTGAACATTAAAACTTTGATTTTCGTTTAGATTGTATGATATTATTTTTTTTGGTTTGCAACTTGAATTATAAAGAACCTTATTTACTCGTGTAAGGGCCCACTGACTTTTTGCGGGGAAATTATAAAGATATTGTTTAGTAACACCTGATTCACACCAACGTTGATGTAGAACTGATGTGGATCACGAAAACTTTTGCGTGTTAATTCACACCGCAGAACTCAGTTAAACTGGTCATTTGACCTAGTATACTGTGCCCTGTATACTATAGGTCATGTGACCAGTTTAACTGAGTTCTGCGGTGTGAATTAACACGAAAAAGTTTTCTTGATCCACATCAGTTGATCTACATCAACGTTGGTGGGAAGAAGGTCTAAGGTTTCGTGTAACAACCCCACCCATGCTTCAAAGAACACAGATCTGTAAATATGGTACATATCCCCAAGATTACTTGGTAAAGTATACCAAGTGCACTTTTTTGAACAATTTAATATACTTGGTATTCAGAAAAGTATAAGCTTACTAAGTTTTCAAGTTTTACAAGGGATAATGCATTTGGTAATACAGTTTGTAAATTCATTCATAACCAAGCTTTTGAAAAATAATGAAAAAATAAACAATATTGTTATTATTAAAGGATTGTTAAAAAAATTGCTAAATTCAGGTAGATCATATTTTTGATCATTGACTTTTATATTAAAAATGCTGTGTTAGATTAACGCATATTATTTAATAGGTTTTTATGAAAAACAATGGGAAATATGTTTCCGATACACATTTCGTTATTAAGTGTTAGACATACCTTGATACAGCCTCAGTTGATCTAATATTAGATTAATACAAAATCTTTTTGATGTCAAAGTGCTTTCATTACTTTGTATGTTCACCTCTGTATATACATTGTTACACATCGGAAGCAATATTAATTCATAAAAAAATGTGCGCATGTAGTCAATAGCATGTAGTTTGTACATTAAGCTTATATTGTGTTTTTTTTTTACCCATTTCCTATTTTTTCTTGAAGGAGTTGTCCAATTTGTAACTTTTCCAAACCTAAAATATGAGCATTGCACGAACATGTCAAAAATCAGTTTTAAGGTCATAATTATGATATAGGAAATCCCAAAATGATTTAGCGTTAGTATTACACAGTGTTCATCTGTTGAAATTTTAATTTTAAACCCTTAATGAATTGGCTGAAATAGGGGACTTTTGATCGTACCGCTTACTAGCTAACTGATACCAACAGATAAATAATTCATCGACCAAAACTAAAAGTTCATTAAAATCCCATTCCCACCATGCTTTCGGCCATTAATGAACATGGTTGTAGTTAGATTTTAATAATTTCTGTCAGCAAATGCTAAAAATGCGAGCCGGGTCTTTCAGCTGCATGGATTCTTTGACATTTTCATCGGCCTATACATGTATGCATGAAAGGCATCATCGGTGCATTTAATGCCCAACTTTTCCCTTCTAATCCCAGCTCTAATTTGGCGTATTTCCATGCAAACCGTGTAGTCTTCGTAGTTCATCAAGCAGAATCCTGAAAACAACTGGAGATGGATGATGCTCAGTTAAAAAGCGATGCGAGTCCAGAAGGGCAAGATTAACTCGCCCGTACATTTGCCCCCCAAAGTACACCATATTGTTTGGGAATCCTGAAAGATTTCATTATAATTGCCTACCGCATTACCAAAGCAGCAGTAATTGAGGAGAATTAACGGTGGACTTTGGTCACTACCAGCAACAGCAACAAAAGCACGGTGAATTCAGAGAGGATTAGGATCCGAAAAGCAGACTTCCCTGGGGAGAAAACGCTGCTGGAATATAGTCTCCCTGCTTTTACACTGGCTTGAACATATTAAAGACATTTCCAGAGACATGCTTCAGTTAACACAGAAACGAAATTACGTATCACCAAACTAACAGAAATTAGCAAACGAATGCAACAGTGGTAGTAATAGTTGGGCCATGGCCATTGAACTAGGATAACCGTATGGTGTACTAGAAGTTGGTGGTTTTGAGTAGATAACGAGGCAGACATTTAATCCAACTTACTGGAAGCGAATTAAAATATAACCATTCTGAGATGTCGTCTTAAAGTGACATAAAACTTGTAGGAACTTATTGCACTATGTGATTTTCTACTAGTTTTTGTTCTGTTTGGGTTTAATGTTTTCAGCGTCTTTTTATAAGTGTGATAATTTAAACCTAGGTTAAACCTTAATCATCAATTGATATTTAAACCAAAAATCGTTATTGTGGTTTAATAGCAAGGAGTTAAACAAGAGGGTCAAATTCCCCTGATGTAACTCCCTCGGAATAGTGATTTTAAGTGAATTTTTATTCAATATTTAAATATCTTTGCGGTGCCTTTTAAAGGGATAAAAATTTAAACCTAGGTTAAAAATAGCTTTAATAGCAAGGGAATAAACAAGAGGATCAAATTCGCCTTATAGGACACCCCCACATTGTGTTGATTTTATATATGAAATTTGCATTTAATCTTAGAAAGGTCTTCATTGTATTTTTAAATTCAGTTTTCAGTTCAATAACTATTTTCAGTATATTTTAAAGGCATGGAAATTTAAATATTGGTTTAGGTTTTAACCATAGTTATTCCAACCAAATTCGTATCTAGAGTTAATATAGCAAGGGGTTTAACCAGATGATCAATGTGACCGGAAGTGATATTAAGGTAATTTTCGTTATTTTTTTAAATTAAAAACTCAAACGTAGTTACATGTACTCCCACCTATAATACCAACAAGCAAACATAAAATATCCAATTCTATATTTGTTTTTACATTGTAGGGATACAACGTTTGTGTATCAAATTACTTGTTTGATCCAGTTTAAAGAACGATCCTAATGTTAAAACCTAGGTTTTCGAAGCCTTTAAAAACGATGCAATTTCATATTATGGTGGCCCTGGGCAGTTATATATCTTCACAAGCTATAAAGTCGTAATACGTATGCCTTGCTGTCATATATTATTGAATTGATAGATTATTTTATAAAACTTCAAGTCAAAATATTTACCTTCTCATACGATGTCTGCATCGATTTAAAATGAGCTCATTGACAAATATTTTTATTTGAAGTTGAAAAATGTCACTGTGGTGGATTTCGATATGCAATTCAGAGAAATATTTTTTCTTGTGCATGCAACTACTCATCTTAGCGTACCTTATGTATCGAACGTGTGCAATTATTTAGGGTTCTGTATTTCAACTCACCTTGGGGTCCGTGTGACTCCAAAAGTTTAAAATATCAAAATAATGAATTTAAAAGCTTGTTTTTGTTGTTGAAAAATTTCAGTTAATCGTCAGATACATAAGCTTATTTCAGATTATTGCCCTTACTGCATGTAATATCTAAAAAAAGTTTTCTGGAAGAGGTGGTGACGGTTATGATTTTTTTAAATGATGGACAGAATTGATCCAAATTGATATAATATGCATTGTGTTTTCTGAAAAATTGTAAAGTTTCTTAAAATCGTGGAAACACTTAAGCATAGTTAAAAACTGTATATTTTCCAAAAACTTTATTTTCATGAAACGATTTTGGTGTACTTTTTTTTACAGTGTTTCTTTACAGTGTACTTTTCGTATACTTCTGTATATAATTACTCTTGTCAAAATCTTAAGTGTATTTATTATACTTTTCTGAATACTTAGTATGCTAAATTGTTCAAAAAAAGTACACTTAGTATGCTAAATTGTTCAAAAAAAGTACACTTAGTATACTAACTGAAAATAAAGCATACTTTATTGTAAAGTGTACCTAGAAGTATACTAAGTTTTTCAAAAAAAGTACATTTAACTAGTATACTTAATCCAAGCTAGTATACTTTCATTTTGACTAGGGTACACTTTACTTTAAATATACCAAGACAAATCTACTTGATTTTCAGTTTTCGAAAAAAGTATACAATTTAATATACTTAATAGTATTCATAAAAGGAAACTAAGTTTACTGTTAAATTTTGAAATGGGGATTTGTTTAGCATTTTCATTTTTTATTTTTTATGTTAAATAAATTGAGTATTTTCTTGATGAGAATTAATTTTAATTCAAATAATAATATTATTTTTTAATTAACTCCTACATTAGAAGTAAATTACTATAAAATGGTTTAAGAAACCAGTATCACTTTACTTCTGTGCTGATTGTAATAACTTCCCTGACATTGTTTATGGGAACTCTGATATGTATGTTTAAAAGCTATTGTGGTCAAATATATCCCAGGTGAACATCAGAGTTTTCAAAAAAAGAAGGTGGTCATCAGAGAGCTAAGGTGGACAGTAGTGAACAATGAACTGGTATATGATTACAGAAACGTACTGGCAGTGGTTACCCTCAATGTCATTACATTGACCCGGATCATTGTGATTTATGCTAGATGGCTATCAATAGGTAAAGTAATAAGGCAGCTCACTCAAGGTTTATAAGAAAAAATATTTCTATTTCACAGCAGGGCGGACTTTGCACCTTAACTGCAACGGTCATAAGGGGCTTTGGTGCATTCGCGTCAACGGGCATAACTCAAGTGATCACAAATCTTGTTGACATTCAAAGGCTCTAGCAATCGAAAGAAATCCCACGAGGAAATGGTACATATATTGTATGGTGCCACCGAGGCTAGCACCTGATCCACGGTCACAATGTATACAGTGTTGATCGGTGTGATATCGTCTATCAAAAAGGTCAAAAACACCAGGAATTGAGAAAATATTAAGTAGCCCCGTGCGAGTTAGATAATAGGAATGGACTGAAATGGGCTTCGCTTTGAAAATCAATCATCGCTTTGGTGAAACGATGAAAAATCAACGTGAAAAGTATGATAAAGTAGGCTGTTGTTCATCTACGGTTGTCAGAGAAGGTATTATAATGAAAATGTCCAATATTGAACAAAAATGTTTTGAAATTGGTTGCTGCAACAACTGCAGTGACACATGAAAAAATAATTGAAAGGTAATAAGGAAGACTAGATTTAAGATTCGGTCTAGCAGCAGGGTTCACACAAAAAACGATGGGTTAAAATTTAACCTAAATCTAGCTCGATACTGAGTGCTATATGGACATAAACCTAGAATGTTTAAAACCGTAAACGTTGGGTCACAGTTACCAACACAGGTTTTGGTTAAAATATATCCCCAGAATTATGTCGGTGTGAGGTTTGTGCCATTTATGATCGACTCATAATTGGTTAACTTTATACCCAATCTTTTTTAAAATTAATTAACTGTTGGGTTATTTTATGTTAATTTTCATACCCAAATATTTGGTTAGCATTTCGTTCTAATAACTATATTGGGTTAAATATATTTTCTCCTAGTGATCATGGCATATCTCGTAAACCATATAAACCACATTCCATGAAAAAATATGTAAAAATTTATTGTAGGCCTGCTTTTAATTTTCGAAGTTGCCCCCCTATATGAAGGATGGTTGGGGGTTAATTTTTATGGGATCAAACAGTCAATAATACTATTAACCTTTCATATACCATGTGTATATGTAAGCCTCAAATAACCCACCTGATTTGGTTACATAGCAATATTTTATTCTTTAGTTAAACACAGAAATATTAACCCAAAATTGATTAAAGTATCAGTACCCAACAAAATGGATTACCATTGTTTTGAAAGCTGGAAATGTCTTTGAAATTTAGCATTTCATTTTTTGGGGGAATCTTGTTGTAAACACCATAAACACCAAGAAGAAGGGATTGGTGTTTGGCTGCATTAAAAGCAAAAATATCTGCTTCTTTAGAGTATTTTTTTGCATCAGAATTTGACTGTTAAATATACCATACATGTAGTCCTACTTTATAAGATATTGAAGCGTACTAAGGACATTAGCATCTTTAGCATTAAAATATATAACCATCACTTAAGAATTCAAAAGAAACGCTAACTAGTTCCCAGAAATTTAAAAATATAATAAAAAAAATTTCCAGGAAATTTGAAAAGATACAAGATACGTTGAAACATTTAGCGTTTTGGAAATGTCCATTTTAGTCAAATAGTGCTATATCTTAATTATCCCAAACGTAAAGAATTTAAATTTAGTCAAATTTATCAGAAAGATAATTGTTATTTATGGTATATGTTGCTTATACATCAGCGGAAAGCTTATCTGATAAATGTTAAATACGTAGAAAATGTTTTAAACATCACATTGATTCGATTTCATTATTTGATTTAGTTTGATTGTTATTCTTTAATGTCTTCATTTTCTCTGTAAGAATTAAGAAACATGATTGTAGATAAGGGTTAACAATTTATTAGCTTTAATTACTAATAAGTGGAAATCATGGAAATTTAATTTCAAGAAAAATGATTCATTCTGAAAACTTTCTGGATATACAGATACGTAAACTGGAACTACATTAGGCGTGCATGTATATTTTGTGCCAAATTGTGTATTTTTTGGCATGGTATGTTAATTCTGAGGGAAAATTGTTTGAAAATCTTTAAAAATCAGTAAAGTTAAAATTGCTGTGAATATCCTGATTTACTGCTAGTGATATATTTTATATCATTTCTTTATATAAAAAGGTCGATTTCATCATCTGAAATATCGTTATTTATCTTCTACACATAATAATCTGTATAATTTTACACACCGATCGTTTTAAATTCAGGAAATATCTGAATATAATACTATTTTCACTGTATCCAGGGAATATTGGGTTAACCATATTATTAATTTATTGCCAACTAGGACAATGTTGATCTTTAATAAATATTCATGTTGGTTATACGTGTGTATATTTTATCCCATAGTTTTTGCTTTTTTTGTGAGCATATCTTTTGCGTGCTAAATGAGTGCAATTTATCATTTTACACAACTGTGTCTGGAGAATGACAAAAAACCTCTGCAATTGTGCTCTGTTTTGCTCAATCTGTTGGAAGGAAAACCTCATGAAAAAACACTTTTATGCATGAAACAATTTGTATTCAGAAGTGGTTTTGTAAAATTCATCATGCGGGGATCATATTTTAATAATATGTCGCACTCAATCTCAATAAAAGGCTAGGGCGCCCCATAGGCTATATAATGCTCGCTTTTAGAAATGATTTTGAGAGCATATAACCTCGTCATCATGCCCGTATGCTCAATCTACTTTTTCGGTCTTTTAGGGTTAAGTGGGTCCCACATATTTATTGGGTGTTGCTAAGCTCGTCGAAGTAGTTTTCCCCTTTTCTCTCATAAATTTCACTATCTTGGTGCACTGAGAATATAAGAATATGATGTTATAATGTGCGAATTATACAGCCTTATTTTATTGGTATATGCCAAAAATGTTTAGATGGCTGAAAATGTATATGCAATGGATTTTATACATCTTTTTATATGTTAATGCCTTGAAACTCGGCTCCTTCAGTTTCCTCTCACGTTATTAATAGTACTTCAAACATTTTTATTATGCAATTATGTCAATAGGGCATTTTATGATTGGGATTCCTATGGTCATTTGGGAAATTTGAAGATTTTTTTTTTTTGTCTACGTAATAAGTGTCATACCGTTGTAAAATTTAATTAAGATGCATCAGTTCATTTAAATAAGGTATGCTTGTAGTGGTCACGTGGTGGATTAAATTTTAGGATAATTTCGAAATGGCTAAATCGTCTTTGAAATTAACTTTCGATTAAGCCCATTTTTTTATCATGAATTATATTTTGTTTTAGACGAAATAGATATCAGGCAAATTTTTGGTAAGATAGTTGATGATGCCCACCAAGTAGATAAATTGTGCGACCATGCCACATTAAAAACTGGATAATAACCAGAAAACACAAGAATAACACAGAATGCCACTTGCTGGTGGCATTTAAAGGAAGCGCCATTAAGTTTTTTTTTAAATATTTTGGGTGTACCTTTGCCTATTTTTTATTATTTGTTTATCACTAGATATATTTATACATATACTACATATGAGCTTTTGTCACTGAAAAATAACGTTGATGATATGCAAATTATTTGAAAATCCTGCCCCTAATTCTGTTATTTTATAAACACACATAGCTTACAAACATTTCGGGAAAGCCAACATCAAGGGGAAACCCGTTTTTAATTTCCACATTTTACCATAACATTTTTGATTATTTAAATATATTGTATTATATACTTAAATATTAGTTACGAAATTATATTTCGTCACTGTCAAAATTGCGTTGAGGATGCTCCTAAATAGGCCTACTAGTGTGTGTAAGAAGAAAAAAAACACATACATGATAGTGTACAAAAGTTTATTCTTTAGAAATTGTGAAATGCAATTAAATCCTGCGAAGCATAAAGATTTTAATCAAATTTAATATTATTATTTATGTTTTATTCTCTTTGTTTCCTTTAATACTCAGGATAATCAGGAAAATCAATTTAGGAATTCATTTCATTACTTTCTTTTTAAAGAAGTATAGTTGAAGACTATCTCTGAAGTAACTATTGTTTTTTATAGTTATTTCTTATATTATTTTTGGCCATTAGTAAACTGATTTTCTTTTGATTAAATATACCATTCATCGATTTTGCTATGCAGTACTTTTTGCGTTTTGTTCTAAAAAAAACTTATTTTCTAAATTGCTGATATAAACTTGTTTGTTATTTACATGTACATACATGTATATTATGATATGTTGTTAGACATTCCTTTATGCATTCGTTGGGCCCAGGATCTCGATGCATATAATAAATATTGTCGAATGAAATACAGCAGCATAAGCAAACAGGATGTGAGATTACATTTAAAGTTTTTTTTATTGGATCCATTTGTAAGCTGCTTCCAAATCAATAAAAAAGTTATATTGATACGATTTTTGGCTTGGATGAAATCCATTCAGTGACTACATATACATGTACATATATTGCACAGTATTTTTTGATATTATGAAGACAAATTTTACACGACAAAAATGCAATGTATAATGAAATTCGTTAATGATAAGTCTATTTTGTATGAATTTTCACTAAAGATACGAAAGACTATTTAGCATGACTTTTGCGTTATTTTGCATCAAGTTTTCCTTTTTTAAATTAAGTAAACATCGGAATGTCGTTTTTTAGTAACGGAATTTCGTGAGTAATGGTCTCAAATAATACATATTGAAAATACAAAAAACACAATGTGGTAAATACACATGGACTTGAATATGCATACCAGTGTTATCACAAATCTGGAAAACCTTTAATTATCGATGAAATTGTAATTTACTTTGTCAAAGTCAGGAAAGTTTGATTCACTATAACATCTGTTTTCAATTAGCACTGATGCAGGTACAGAAATGGAGAATTCCCCTATTAACTCATCGAATTGTTTTACACTTTTTTATCAAAAATGAATGTTATTTCAGATATCACAAGAATAAACTTTTAATAGTAGTTTATATGCTAAGTTGAATTAAGATTATTGTTTGCAAATTATTATAACATTCTGTACAAACTGTATAAATTTGCGATTTTCTTTAAAATATTCTATTTTTTTTTAAATTTGTTTTAATATCCTTTATTACGATAAGATTTTTGAAGAAATTACTAATTTTTTCAATTAAAAACGCCTTGCTTCATGTTAATTAAACAAAATGGGTTGAATGTCTGCGTGCTATCTTTAATATATGAAGCACACCTCTTTTGTGTGCAATAATCGCATTAAAATTGCACGACTTTTTTAAATATAGTTAATTTCTTCATGTTAAAATGTAAACTGTAGTTTACGTGTACTTGTATTTAGAAATTAACAGCCACTATAGTCCTCGAATTTTTAATGATTTCCGCAGCTCGTTTGACCGTGTTACACATTTCCATTAAATTGCGTCGCTTGTTTTCAGCTGAGTTTATTAAAACAATTACAAGGCGAGGATAGATTTGCGAAATTGTATACGTGTTGTTTGCCCATGCCCTAATGCATTTTTCGAGGAATAACAGCTGCAAATGGCATTGCTAGAAGCGTATGATAATTTGATTACATTTTCTTAATGTTGTTAAAGATTAGATACAGAATTATTTTAAGATGCCATTGTTTTGTCCTGCACCTTGAATAAATTCAGCTTTGTTTTACATCATTTCAGTTTCAGCTGATAGTTGCTACATGCACCGTATGCTTTTCAACAACCATTTTAGCCAAGTTTTCAAAATTGATGTTTAACGTCACACTTGTAATTCAATTAGCGTTATGAAGGAAATGAGGAAAAATTAATCCAACATCGGTTTCACGTAGATATATAGACTAAAAACGACTATACAATGTTATACATAGCCAAAAGGTGTTCTCCATCAAACTTACGAGATGAAACTTGGTACATGATTAAATGTTCGATTGAATCCCCAGGGCCGGATTAACCATCAAGGATCAACAGAATGCTTTCTTAATGTATATCCAAGTATTACTTTTAGTCAAATGTAACATAGGGCTATTATAGGTAAAATTGATTCAGGTCTCAGTAAGTTAAAAAGTTTTTAACTAAACTGTGATTTTATAAATACAGTAAAGCCTGCTAAATAAAGGTAACCACTCAAAAAAGGAAAAAAATTAGGTCGCTGTATACACGGAAATTTAGGAAGAAAAAGTTGGTTTCTTATTATAAAATTATACAGATTGATACCCGAATCTTCCGAAAGAGTTTCTAGTAAATTTTAGAAATGGTAAAAATGTAAGAAAATTGAGATCGCTGTTATCTGGCATATGGGAAAGCCATTGAATTGTGACTGCAGGATAAAGAATTGAATTGAAATACGTTGGGTTAAAATTGAATCCAAATCTAACCCAATGCTGAGTGCTATATGTACATACCAACATTTAGTGAACTTTTACGGATTGAGTTTAAGTGTAATCAAATGTTAGATTATAGTTAATCAACGTTGGTTCACACTTACCAACATACATGTATGTTTTGCTTAATTTATGCCCAGAATTTGTTAAATGTGTTGCGCATGACATTTATAATCAACTCATAAGCTTTTGTAAAGATTAATTAACTACTGAGTCGGTGTCATAACTCAATATTTGGTTTTATTTATTGTCTCCTAGTAAACATAACATATCTCGTAAACCATATACCTTATTTATTGAAAAAAATATCTTAAAAGTGTAAGCCTACTTTTAATTGTCGAAATTTCTCCCAGCCATCCTACATTACGATGGTTTGGGAGGGTTAATTTGTATGGTAACAAATAGACAACTCATTATCAAATTAAACTTATGAACAAGTAAATTGCTAGGTAATTTTTAATATATTTCATTTGCATATGTATATCAAATTGATATATTGTAACCAAATCAGTTGGGTAATATGAGATATACTGTATGAACACAACTCGTCGTCACTGTTTGCCAATATACATTACCTAGGCAATTTCTCAATATTTCGAAACAAAATGCAGGTAAAATATACAGATTAATACTTGAAAAAGTTTTTAGGAAATATACACACTAATAAAGGTTATATATACATATATCAAATTCTCAAATAACCCAACTGATTTGGTTATATAGAAATTAACTTGTTCTTGGGTTGCTCACAGAATTTAACCCAACACTTTTACATTTTAACCCAACTTTTATTAGTGTTTATATTGCCTATAAACTTTTTCATGAATCAATCTGTATATTTTACCTAGATTTAGTTTCGAAATATTGAGAAATCGCCTAGCTGTTGTATATTGGCAAACAGTGACGACGAGCTAACGGATGCTTGTCAAGCATAACTTTCATTGGCAGAAGCTCTTTTTGTCCACAACCACTTGAGTGTGCAATTTCATGTTTGTTTCTACTAGTGCATGTCCACTGCTCATCGATTTTGTTTCCTTGACCACTTTCTCCAAATCCCTCCCACTGGGATATACGAAGGGAAGATGTTCAGTTAGCGTGACTATATCAATATACGTCCTATTGGAAATCCCTCTTTTTTAAAAAACAGAATGGAAGCCTCGCTGTTATTTCGACATTCCTTCATTGATGTTTTCATAGTTTTCTCAACAATTCTTATGCCTTCTCTGTGTGACATTATTTGGTACGAATTGACGTTGTCACGCCACCCAGCAAATATCGGAAACCACAATCAGTCTGTTCTCCGAAGTCATCTGCTTTTTAATAACTACAGAAATCACGCAATTTCTTCATTATACCACGTAATGTTTCCTTATATTTGATGGATTATCTTCCCTCAATGTAATTGGCCTGTTGTAGTGTTCCGGAACACGCCATCTAAATTGGTAATTTGAAATTAAGATCCCAGACTATTTTTTTCTTTCTTTTATGAAATGCTTATTCTTCTTTTCAGTACAGTTGAGATTAAATTTCTTAAAAGGTTTAATTGAAAAATGTGATATAAACGAAATTACTTAGTGCTTTGAAAACCTCTAAGTTTCCGAACAATATTGCAGTGTTCATTATAGAAAAATGCTCACAAATATTTAAATCTACTGATTATGTTGAAACTAATTGTTTCCAGAAAATTTCCATTAGATATATAATATTTTCAATAGTAGAATTTATGGACATTTTTAACTGGTATTGGTCTGACTTTGATCTGACTTTGCTAGCTTATTTTTCCTACACTTACATTAATTTCATCTCACCAAAATTTTCAAAATTAAATCATTGTTTATAAAAGAAACTTATAAATTTTGATATTTCTTTCCTCTATACAGTAAAACATGGTAAAACGATCACCTCTGAATAGTGGCTACTTTTCATTAATTGGCTTTAGTGCATTCATATATGCTTTCCTTTATAAAAATCCTCTGTATAGTGACCACCTGTATACAGTGACTAAATTCGAGTATTATTTGTATGGTCGACGCGCCTATAACAATTTTTACTGTATATATATAATATATATTCTTATACTCTAAATAAATAATTTATACTTAATTAATTGTTTTTACAAATTTCATAACCTAATCTATTTCCACAACATTTTTCCCTTCCTTTAATTTAGAAAATTGTATCGTTTGCCAACAATTTTTTTTTCTATCTCTATAAATAAAATATATTTACGTTTGTCTGTTTAATTAGAAATTTCATATTTTCTTTTGTTTAATTTTTGCAAAATGCAATCTCTAATGTATGCTGAATTTCCCGGCCACCATTCTCTAATATTTTTCGTAACTTCTGTTTCTGCATATTTTTTCCAAGAAAATTCCTCATAAGCTTGCTTTCACGTCCTTTTCCTTAATATGTAATTTAATTTTCACGTATTATTATCGGGTAAAGATTAATGAGACGTACTTTTAGCATTTCTTTTATAAAGATTTCAAGTGCGTAGATCCGAATCGTAATCGGGATCTGAAATGTGTTGGGGCTGTAATTGTTTGTCTAAATTTCAGCTCGATTGAGTCCTTCACTTTGGATATTTTAATTAACTCCACTTGAATTATCCTCATCTAAATTTAGATGAGGTGTGGTGTATGTGTTTTCTTTTGGTAATTTGGCTTTCAACCAAGGCAGAAACAGCTAGGGAATTGAATTGCGAACATACCATGCATTGCATTTGCTACAACGAAATATTGATCAAATTCAACAGTCGATATCTTGAAATGCAGACGTGGCCCTGAATAACTCCAAAAATCTTCCAAAAACTTGAATCTTGACAGTAATGATAGCTTTTTGCCACGGTGAGAAGATTTCTCAGAAGAATACCGTCTTTTTTCCATCTTGTTTGTAATGGTCATATGAATAACAAATTGCGAAAGTGCTATTGCCTGGATCATGATATTATCTCCAAGTTTTTTTTTTAAATAGAGATAGATAGAGCTTTTTCCATATTGTAACATTTTCTGTTTTGTTTTTTTTTGTTAAGGATTTTGTGCGTACTTACCTAAAATATATAAATGAATATATTTGTGTGAAATGAAATTGGCGTTTATTTTCATACTAGCTTTGGTCACACATTTTAATTTGTTTTAGACGAAATAAAAATTGAACAAATACTTTTGCATGTAAATTAACCCTTAGATGGTTACCTAGGGGGTGTTTCAGACCCCCACCCACTTTATTGACCTCTAAACCCTTACTAAAAAATATTCCAGCTCTGAAATTTCTTGACTTTTCCTAAATATAGTTGAAAAGAAGATATAAATCAAGAAATCCGCTCAAAAATTTTTTCCCGCCATTTTATAGAGGTAAGTGGCTCCAAACACCCCCAGGTAAGCCAGAAAGTCGGCATATATTTTCATCCCAACTTTTTTCTATCTCTAGAAAATTGAAGGTTTATTGAATGTATTCATTTCTTAGACATATAAGTGTCAAAATCAGCCACTAAAGTTTTTATTTTCCTTTCCGTTTTATTATATAAAGTTGCTGTATGCTGTAAAGTTGCTAAGCCAACATACAGAATGTTAGCAATTTCTGTAGTTTTTTCAAAATTAAAATTATAAAAACGATGTAATAGATCAAGTTTAATGCCTTTAAAACAAATAAGCATTTTTCTGGATTTTTAAATATAATTGGTCTTGAAAACCTTTAGGTATATAAGTACGAAATTTTTTTTTTTTTTGAGGTAACCATCTGAGGGTTAAGCCGGTCACACACGAGGCAATTTATTGTCTGAAATAAATTTCAGAAATTTTTTAGAAAATTATTTCTGGGCAATAAATTTCTATTTGTGCCACACACGTACGTTAAGCATGTGTGCAGGCAACAAATTTCTGAATTCCTACATTTACTCACCAAATATCCCTATCGCGACAACACTGAATATGCCAGGTAAATTTGTTTCTATTCTTATTATATTTTGAAAAATGTTAGCACATGTGCACGTGACATTTTCCTAATTCGTGATTAGTCAGAAAACTGAAATAAATTTCTATTAAATTTTCTGGAATTTATTTCTGGCAAGAAAGTTCGGATACTTTTTTTTCGGAAACTTTTCAGATTCTTTTGTAAAAATCTATTGTACCGTCACGTGAGTGACAGTAGTTTATTGCGCGATATCATTGTTATAAATGTAATCGCGTGACATCACATGAGCTCACGTGACGTGATGATAGTTCGTAGCCAGCTTAAATATCTGTCTTAATTAAGCATGCAGTTATGTTTTGACGTGGCTGAAATTAAAAAAACTGAATGCTCCTTGCCATTTTTTATTTTCCCCTATTATTTTTGATTTTAAATAGTGTTTATCCTTTCGTGTGGTCACGTACAACTGTACGTCTTTCTTACCATGAATTTGTCCGATTTTTATTTCGTAAATAAAACATCATGGATTTATAATTTTCGACCGGATCGTGTTCTTATCACGTACTTTGTTTAAGAACTTAAATGGCGATTTAAATAATAATTGAAATATTTTTCAGCCTTTAGTTAACAATGAAAAATAATTGAATTTTATATAAACATATTTTTTATTACAGATATTTTCATATCGAAAACTCGAAAACTACGATTTGCAAAGCACAAAACAATGATATTGACTGTGAACTTAGCATTTTATCGTATAGTTTAACAAAGGAAGTGTCTGTAACATTTGATAGGGCTGTCTTGTTTGGCCAACCTTTGTCACAGTGGTTGGTCGATATTTGGTCTTCAGAAATATTTGGCAGCCATCAGAGCAGTAAATGGCTAGGTTTTCACTGCGTGGCTACAATATGGAGATTCATGAATTTCTTCATAAATGCTTTCAGAGATGGCATCATCATTCAATCCATTCAAATCCGTAATTCTTACTTCCCCATCTTTCCCATTTCTCTCCGTTATTATCTATCCTTGAAGTATACCAATAAATTGCCCATCGTCCTCCTGCGAGATTATGAATACGATATCTCGTAAAAAGGAGAATCCTCCAAGAAATCCCATTACTGTCATTTTTGAAAATGTACTTGAAAAGATACGCGGCTCATTATTTCCAGAAAGATGTAGCTTGTACATTTGATGCACAAAAAACTATTTATTGCATTTCAATGTCTGGATTTCATGGTTTAGTTACACCTTTTGTAAGCAAATGATAGGAAAATAGCGGAAAAATACTGTAATCCTCAAAGTCATAATTAAAATAATGAGCAAGAATAATTTTCTAAGCTAAGGAATGCAAAACCAATGTAATGACATCGCTTTTAATAATTTGCCTTGCTTACTTTACAAAATATAGATGCAAAGTTCCATTTAATAAAAAAATAAGTCCTTAGCCTAAAGTTAATAAAAGCTTATTTTATCAACAGTTTATTACGAATGCCAATTATTAATCCCAGTCACGAACTCTATCATGCCTTAGACAAAATAGAAACAAAACAAATTTCTGGTAATAACCATTCGAGCCAATCAGATAAATTGCATGACCTCGCCAAATTAAAAGATATGATTTTGGCAAACCAGAAAATCCGTTAAAAGTTAATGGTTATTTTCTAAAAGTTATTTTATCAACAGTTTATCACTAATGCCAATTACTAATCCCAGTCACGAACTCTATCTTGTCTTAGACAAAATAAAAAAAAAAAATTCTGTTAATAAGCATTCGAGCCAATCGGATAAATTGCATGACCTCGCCAAATTGAAAGATGACATGATTTTGGCAAACCAAAAAATCCGCTAAAAGTTAAAGGTCATTTTCAAAAAGTTTTTTGTACAAAGTGTAAAATGTATGCCAGTTGAAACTATAGTTTAAATTATAACAATATGGATCATTGTGAAGAAGTCCTCATCTTTAATTTCGATTTGATGAACATCAATTTTCAATTTTTTTGTCCTTGTTTTCGTCATGTAACTTATCGAAGAAGCATCAGATACAGCTTTCGGTACATTTTTTTCAATTTTCCCTTTTGCATTTCGTCTGGAGGCTTTTTAAACAGACATGATCAATAGAGAGAGATACATGTACGTTCGGGTTTTTAACCCTTTTCATAACATGCCACCCTGCAGGTATCGATTTTTAATTTTTGAAGGTTGTTTTCTTGTATATCATCGTGGCCTTGTTTGTCTGTACGTATGTTCACTAATTAGTCCCTTATGATTCGACCATGTTGTGAGCATTCAAGTGCAAAATGCCCTAATGTATGTTTTGGTCGTAAATTGAACTTGTGGTGATGAAGTATATTGATGATGACATGTACGCATCATGTGAAACGCCGTTCCTTCGTAAAATTTGCATTTTTATTGCACATATCTGGGATATAGCTTATTAGTTCTATGCTTGCGTGTAATTTAGGATGGTTGGGCTTGCCAAACAAATATGCAAAATGACCAGAAAATTTATACCAATGTGAATTCAGTTGAGAGCATTCATAATTATACTTTTAACGAAAGTTAGCCAGTAAATTATTTTCAAACCTTTGCTTTGTTCTTCAATTTTTTCAGTGACATTTGAGATCATTTTCTGGAGATAATTTAGGTACAGAAAGTGTTATATTCTGTTTGTATTTTTTTTTTGAAAATCCTTTAACAGAAAAAAATGAAAGAAACAATAGTCTTTAATTCAGAAATGATAATTTATTTATTTAAAATTTAAAGTAATGATTATTTTTGTGTGTTAAGGCTAAACTAAACACCTCCTTTATATGGGGAAATTTCTTGTCGAGCCCAGCGTCTTTTCTAATTAAAATTCTGAAGAAAAAAAAAATTGGTAAAAATTCTTTTTACATAGATCTAGCGCACAGAGACCATGTTTTTTTATTAAAATATTAAAATGTCTGGTTATTTTTAAAATTAATAAATATGATTTTTTTTTATTTCGTCGGCGCTTTGCAGGGTCTTGCTGCCACCTGGTGTCAGCTACCTGCAATTTATCGTCGTGTTTCGAAAATGTATTGATTACTTGCTTAATATTAA
>JAQGCC010000747.1:0-30749 GCA_034698905.1 Xestoiulus laeticollis
TACTAGGTCATGTGACCAGTTTAACTGAGTTCGGCGGTGTGAATTAACACGCAAAAGTTTTGCTTGATCCACATCAGGTGATCTACATCAACGTCGGTCTGAATGAGGTGTAAATGAAATAATTGCAAATTTGTTCTCTCCATCCATATCAGATCAGGTAAAAAATATTCTTAGGAATCGGACACTTTAAGATACTTTTACAGAAGACAGTGCTAAGACTTAAGACATTTTAAGAATATCTTAAGATTTAAGACAGACTTGATTTACAATCATGTTTTAAAACTAAAACATTTTATTTTTTGGTAAGACCTCCATTTTGAACAGTAGCCCGGTCACAAATTCTGTTAGACGAAATAAAATACTCTTGTATGTTCACATGCGTGAGTGATGTCATTCAAGTGGTTTGCTCTGTTTTTTGACGTGACTGAAATTTAGAAGCTGAATACCCCCAGTCACGTGCATTGACTCCAAAATAGGTCATCTTCTAAAAGCATTCATTAATGTATTTTATCATTTGAAAATTGATCTAATGTTCATTTCATCAATATTTTATTTTTAATTTCCAATAATTTCATGAAGTCTTTAAAATAAATGGTACTTGAATAAAGGTTGCCATCTTGAAACAATGCATATATTCAAAGACTCAATTTACCATAATATATAAACATTTAATTAAATAAACAAAATAAACAAAATATTTAAACATTTCATTTAATGGTCAAGCTATCAACCAACATCAAAGAATCAAAGAAAATAGCATCTTGTAAAGCATTTGCTACTGGCTGAAAAGCCAATGTTAACCAAGTTTTAGTAATGTTTACAAATACTATAATAGGATAATCATTTTCAGCAAACTCATGATAAAGAAAAAATCAACCTCTAACGCAATTAAGGACGAAAAAGTTGCAGCCATCTTGAAGCACAAAGCTGTCATTAAACGCTTAAGTGCCCAATGCTTTTTTTCTCTCCTTAAATTTCAAATGGTGTGTAGTACGCCTCTGACTTTAACAGTGTTGATCATAAATCTGATTTAGTATGATTGGGTTTTTGTATCATGGTGAGAATAGCAAAACAGGTGCTCTTCTTCAAACTGGATTCGTTTTAAACGTGATTGCATTTTGCTGGGGCAATCGTGACCCTGCAGGCAAACGACAGTTTTACACTGGAAAATAAATACAAAATGCAATTTGCGCCTTTTTTGCCCAAAAATATACACGTGTTTTTATTACATTTGCTGACAGGTTTTTTTTCTCTTCCTAAAACTTCACGCACAATTGCGTCTCGACTAATGCTGTACGAGTGACCAGTGGTCAGTGCATGCATTCCACTCCGAAACGCTTTAAGAAAGAAATGACCAAATATTGAAAACTTCATTTCGACATTTAAGTAAATACAGTACAAAAAAATTACGATGTTGGTGCTGCCATATAAAAAAATGGGAAGAATCGTAAATTGGAAGGGAAAATTAGGCAATGCTCAAACGTGAAATTTTTGGAGGAGCAAAGATGACATTAAAACCTCATTAAAATTTTCCAAACAATATTCAAATACAAAATCACGATGATGTGCAAAAGTATTAACAGATTACCAAATCTTGTGGTTTTAATTATTAATCCGTTTTAAGCTTAATCTTCTTAAATTCATTTTAAGAAAATCAGCCTAACACCTTCTTAAGATTGTGTTGAGATTGTGCCCTTTTGCCCTTTTGCACGAAGCGCTCATGCTAGTTATCAGAATTTGACGAGGTTGCATGCATACCGTCCATGAAGCTGGTCCAATTTTATAAACTATACAGGGTGGCACAGAAGTTAGTAAACCCTTTTATTTTCTGAACTGTTATAGCTATGCAAATTTTGACTGTGGTACCTGAATCAACTCAAGTTATCATAATTTTAAGAAACATTAAATGCTATAGCTACACTGCAGCACAAAGTTGTGGGTCAGCTAATTTAATTAAAAATCTGTATTTCTTATCGCAAAGGTAGTTATATAAGATATGAAAATACAGTATTAATAGTTCAGTATTCATGCAGTTACATGTGTTTTAACAGACACAACAAAGAATAAAAATAAAATCCACTATATATACACATCACGCTTCACTGCATGTAGTCCATCTACCATTTGGTGCTTGCATTATTCTCAAAAAACATGGCAACAACTTGACAGTGGATACATGACTTAATATTTAACTATAAAATAAAATTACCATAGCTATTAGGAAATAGGGGTGGACCTAACTTCTGTTCTACCGTGTTTATTTACTAATACAATACCTACAGTTTTACCACCTTACCCTATAACATCCTGGTATTTGATTAACTGTAAATTAAATTTAACACTGGATTTTTGCAGAGTGCTACTGTGTATATTAGTTTAAATCTAATATTTGCAAATTAATGCAAAAATAAAATATAAGCTTACAGAAAGAGTAGAATAAATATAATTTTTCAACGTTGATTTACATGTTATAATCTTTATGGTAAAATATTTCCAAAAGTTTATTTTCTCAAAGTTAGAAAACATTCACGAGAAGTGAATGATTACGTTTTGTCTGAACATGTAATAATTTCATTAAGAGGATGAGGGAAATTAGCACCAATACATGATTAAAAAACACGACTGCGCCGCAATTCTGCTACCCGATGGAAACGATGTTTTTCACATTTTTCATCTATTCATATAGGAAGAAAATTCATGAATTTTGATGCCATAAATCCTCTCAATTGAGATATATTTTCTGCGCATTTATCATCTTCAATAACAAGCGCCTTTCATTCTAAGACGTTCATGAGCTGAATTTTAATAATTTAATATTATAGATTACTTCCGCTGCAATAGCAAAATACTACTTTAGGGGGAAAAGATTGGGAAATTCCACGATTATTAACGTGTCAAAAACATGCATCAGAGGGATTGAGAAGAGGAAAGGAGAGATTAACGCTAAAATACCCTCTTCAACCGTCAGGTTAAAAAGGATTGCAGGAATACCCGAGGACTTTACAATTTTTTTTCCTGAATATTACCGGTATCTATTGAATTTCTAGGGAACTTTTGTAAAAAAAATCCATCATTCTTATGATTAGATTAGATTACCACCAGGGGCATATGCCCCTATTCTTTAAATGTTTAAATTTTTTAAATTGTTTAAATGTTAAAATTTAATTAAGTAACAGATTGAGGTAAAGGGGCTGTCCATAAATGACATCACGATATTTTGGCAGATTTTTGAACCCCCTCCCTCACATATGTCACACTTAATCACAAAAAGTCAGACCCCCTCAAATATGAAGTCACAAAGTTCTGACCACCCTTGAAAACTGGATATTGTCATTGTAATCTGTATGTATAATGTGGCACTGCCCTCTGATATTGCAGGAGAAAACATGTACATGTATTAAAAATTGTAAAAAGGAGGCAATGGAAAACTGAAGTTTGCAAAAATATTTGGATCAAACTTGTTATTTAAAATAGCGCATTTTGATTTTTTGATGTGACGTCACATTTCTTAACCTCCCCTTCCCTCATCACAGATCACAAATGTGTGACCCCTTCCCCCCTAGTGCGTGACGTCATTTATGAACGACCCCAAAGTTTGGTCTACATTAACGTTTTATTGTCAGTTTTGCTTGACATGACTACAAAATAACGATAAAATGGATCACTGATGACCTCTGATGATCATGCGCACTGGCAAAATAACATTACATGTAGACCAGGCTTAAAGCCTGCTTCAGTGATCATCAGAGGTCACGTGAGGTCACGTGAATACCAGGCTTCTGCATGACAGATCATCATCCACAATTCCTATGACACCACAGCAATATAGTTATTCCTAAGAATAATCTTACCGCCTTTCATTTCTTTATAGGACAAAGTAGAAAACATCATCGGGAATAGCATATGTATTTCAAATATTTTCATCTTGTTTGTTTAATAATGAAACGTGGAAATTTATATAAATAAATGATTTTTATTCCCATCCCAATAGGGTAAATGAATTATGTTTAAATATTCATTGGCATAACTTGGAGCTGAATATTTAGAATATGCCCATTCCTCTATTTTGAATGGATGCATGACGTCAGAACAGCCTTCGACGTTGGTTGAGCTGTTGCATTTAAGAGGATGAATCCAATAAGATTACGTAATCTGTCATCCGTGATGCAACACGTCACAACTCAGCAATATCTTCCAAAATCGATGTGGCAACTGAAGTAACGTAGAGGGCGCCCATAGCACAGATAAGGGCAGAATGTACAAGGGGTCTAAGATATACTTTAAGCATAGTCACATTTACCCATTTGAACACATTTGTTTCACTTAAAGGCATATATATATACTCATATATATATATATATATATACTCGCTTGCACGTTCATATTCGCATATAAGGTAAATTATACCAAAACTCCATATTTGCCCTATTAGAAAATATTATGATGGTTTATACTGGTACCATAAAAAATCTTACTGGTAAATACTGGTTCCATTAAAAATTTTTTTTAGTGAGTACTGGTACCAGTACTTACCCCAATAATACCCATAAATTACCATATTGTGATAAACTGGCGACCAATACAATATGCAAAACCAGTATATATTGGCAATGCTTTACGGGTATTCATTATATTAACTACATGTAATTATGATGGTTTATACTAGTACCATTAAAAATCTTACTTGTAAATACTGGTTCCATTAAAAATCTAATTGGTGAGTACTGGTACCAGTACTAACATCAGTAATACCCATAGTACATTACCAGATAGTGCTAAACTGGCAACCAATACAATATGATACTGGTAACGCAAAACCAGCATATACATGTAATGGCAATGCTTTAATGGTATCCATTATAATAACTGTAATTATGATTGTTTATACTAGTACCATTAATAATCTTACTTGTAAATACTGGTTCCATTAAAAATCTAATTGGTGAGTACTGGTACCAGTACTAACATCAGTAATACCCATAGTACATTACCAGATAGTGCTAAACTGGCAACCAATACAATATGATACTGGTAACGCAAAACCAGCATATACATGTAATGGCAATGCTTTAATGGTATCCATTATAATAACTGTAATGGTAATTCTAAACCAGTAAGCTTATATAATAGCAATACTTTACTGGTATACAATATAATAACGATATTCTTATAAAATGCTCATGGGCATTATGTCCAAATTCTGATGTGCATACACGATATTTCCCATAACGTTCTATATGCTTTTTACCACATAATTCCACATTGAAATGATATTTTCCAACTTCCCTGCCCTTTTCAGTTTTCCCTGACAATCCTTAAGACGAAATATTCAACAATATGATAACACTTGTGTTAATGCTCCAAGAAGCTGATTTAGAACGTTATTTACAATGCTGAAAAACATTCTATTATGTCGATATAAATTTGCGTAAAATGATGTTAAAGGTGAATTCCCCATAGATGCAGGGCTAGCTGAGTGGACAATTTCTATATTTTTAGGATAACTAATAACTGGCTATGTAAAAGCAAATGAATTATTTGTGTTGAATTTCCCTGACCATTAAAAAATAAATCAAGAACTATTCCAGGTCTATTAAAATTTCTTGGTAATTTCTTGTTCCAAGGTTTCAGGGAACCATGGTAAAGTTCAAATTGCTTGATTTCCCTAAATTTCTTTGGTAAATTTACAACTCATTAAAAATTTATGTTCAGGGATATTGAACTTCTGTTGTATAAAAATCTATAATCTCCCCTGTCCAAAACATATTACACTAGGATGTTTCTTAGCAATTGTTGGTGTAATTCCCTAGAGAGTGATTTTGACCCTTGACCTATTCCGTGTTCAGAAGCCCAAGAGTGGAAAAGAGTTGAACGAAATTAACTCACCCAGGAAATCAGGACTTTTAAGACAGGGCTCAGAAAATCGATATCAGAGTCGGCGGTAATCTGAAACCGAAAGGAAATCGATTAATCAAAATTAGGTTGCGGTATTCGTGGGATAAATGCGAAGGGAAAATGGCCGCCAAGGAGGGGGTAAATCGATTTTTAGGAAAAATTCACCGTAATTTCAAATTCAAACAACGGAGAGAGAGAACAAAAAAAATATACGCAACAATCAAACAAAAGAAATACTTTTAATACCTCATTATTGCAAAGAAAAAAGGCCCCCCCCCTCCTTGTAACGAGGAATTACCCCCATAAACAGTCAAGTTTTTATGACGCCGTTAATGGATCTCGTTCGGTTTCTAGAAAACATAGTACGATGGCAGGGGGTAAAACAAGAACAAGAAAAAAAAGGGATAACATTACAATATTAAGAATAAAAATGACAATGGTTCGAACGAAACGAGAGGATTGGGTTATTGTGAGGGGATAATAGGTGGGCCACAAAGAAAGGGGATAATCGAATGGGATAAGGGCAAAAGGGATGACATGGGTGGGTTATGAGGATGATAATGGTAGAAGAATAATGAAAAGAAAATGTGGAAAGGGATAAAGAATATGGATGGACATGAGGAGGGGGATATGAGGATAAGAATAAGAAATTAAAGGTAGTGTTTTAACATAAGGCAGAAAAAGGTACAATGTGGGATGGACTTATGGGAGGGAAGAGGGGCTTCCTACTGATACTAGTATAAAATGAAGGTGGGATAGGGAAAAATAAAATACAAAGAACATGGATTACAGGGAAAGCAGAGAGTAGAGGGGTTAAGTTAAGGGAATTAACCTGAAAGAATATACAAAGTACAAATGTAGGCAAGAGTGGGAAAATGATGGTCATTTATGACAGTTTTCATTATAGGAGTTTCATATATGGAAGTCTTTATAAATGTTGATGACATTTTAAATCATTGGCCATGTATGGCATTGTCCATGTAGGAAAGTCTTTGTATATGTAGAAGAAAATTTATGTCATTGTTCATGCATGAAAGTCTTTGCACATGCATGCAGAAGACATTTTATGTTATTGTCCATGCATGGAAGTCTTTATGGTATTGTCCATGTATGAAAGTCTTTGTACATGTAGAAGAAAGTTTGTCATTGTACATGTAGAAGAAAGTTTATGTCATTGTACATGTAGAAGAAAGTTTATGTCATTGTACATGTAGAAGAAAGTTTGTCATTGTACATGTACAGTATGAAAGTCTTTGCACATGCATGCAGAAGACATTTTATGTTATTGTCCATGTATGCATGTCTTTATAGAATGCATTTAGATGACATTTTATGGCATTGTCCATGTATGAAAGTCTTTGTACATTTATAAAAGCCTTTATACATGTAGAAGACATTTTATGGCCTTGTCCATGTATGAAAGTCTTTGTTCATTTATGAAAGCCTTTGTACATGTAGAAGACATTTTATGGCATTGTTCATGCATGAAAGTCTTTGTACATGTAGATGAAATTTTATGTCATTGTCCATTTATCGAAGTCTAAGAAAACAAGGATTTATACAGTATTAAGGTATAAAAGAAAATGGACACGTATGGATCTATAATTTTAGTTATAATAATACTCCTGCTCAGAATAATTTGCATCGATCAATGCATGCACATGCATTAGACTTAATATACATTTTTTTAAACTATATCGAAATTCGGAAGCGCTTTTTTTTAAATAGCTGTTAATTTCGTTAGAAATTAATTAAAAGCGCAGTCCTAATTATTCCCGCCGGAGATCTAAATAATTCCGAAGGCTTCAAGCGTCAATAATTAACGTTTGATATAAAAAACACCGCCCCCTGGCGTAAGACGTATGCACTGTATATGGAAAAGGCGATAAAAATAAATAAATAAACGTGAAAATCAATTTTGTCTATACTGATTGGTGCATAAGAAGTGAAATGGTTTTTAATCCACGGGGAATCTAATGCAAAGTCGAGATTTTAAGTGCCTTAAAAGCATCTTAATCCTTGGCAAGGATACCTAATTCCCCTTAATTCGGCCGGAGCTCTCTGTTTTGGTTAAGAAATTAATTAGATGCACAAACTTCTCGCTATAGGATTAATGGAAAGGAACAATTTAGGTGCATTGCCATCACCGTCAAGCCATACATTTAATAAGCCATTTCCATTAGACATGACCGAAATGAAACGTAACAATTTTGGAAGCATTAATGCAGTGCCAGTGCAGCAAAAGGCTAATTGGAAACGCTAATTACGTTAATTAAAGCTTCCATGTCTTCGTTCCATACTTAATTTGCCGCATTGGCCAACCTCGTTGCTATTGTTACAAAATGTAGGTCTATTTTGATTGGGGGGTTTCCGCCATCTTGAAGCACCATATTGTATCCGGTCGACGACCTTATGGCGAAAAACCAATAACCGCAATGGTTAAAACTGGACTTTTTTTAACGAAATTAAATTAAAAACCTAACAATTCTTTTAAAAAAATATACGGATATATCCAAACACGTTTCATTCCGTTGTTGTAAAAGTAGCATGTTGATTGGATTTAATGTGTTTACATGCAATGTTTTTGTTCAATACATCACAATATAAAAAAAACTAATTGGCAATAAAATTGAATTATTGTTTGATGCAACTCGGTCATATATGTTTGCAAAGGTTACTTACATAAATATCTTTAGAATCGTCCAACGCATGCCTGGATCTAAAAAAGAGAGTTGAAATTAATGCTTACAAATCTAAAGAAGAGAAACAGTAAGTGTAAATACGCCGGAAACGGAAGTGAAGCCTCGTTGCATCTATAGATTTCCATCAGCTATTCCATGAAAAAAACGTTAAGGAAACTTTCTGAAAACGCCATATTTAACATGCAGTAGTGGAAATTATAATCTAAATAAAAACACTAATGTGATCAAACAATCAGATTTGGTCTAGGCTATTTTGATATCAATACCTGCATGATCGATTCTAATAAGCAAATAAAAAGCACATTTTCTTTAAATTTTAATTCTAAATCAATTCCTCTTAAATGTACATGTACATGTATGCCTACTAAATTAATGATTCACTTTAAGCGGAGTCCAATGCATAAGAAATTCATCAAATCTGACAGTCACATGCCGCATACCGGCTGCACATTAGCCTTTAATTTCCAACTTTCCTGACTTTTCCAGTTTTTAAAATAATTTACCCTGAAGATTTGAGCAAAAGGAAGGCGTCAAATTAAATATGCAATGATAAAAGTACGTACGACTCTTGAGGGCTCTAAACACAAAATAAGGCTGAATAAATCATTACGATGTCACACGATTCTTAGTTAGAAACAAAACTTAAAATTAGGCGCATTAAAATCAGATGTCCATTAATGTAAAGAAGTGATATAACTCGTAATCAACGGCTAAGTTCTTATGTTTATGGTGCATCTGAAATCACTTACTACGTATATGTGATATTGATATCGATTGTGACAACCAGTATCAAAACATCACATGACAAAAACAAAAAATGTCGACTAATTGGTATGGCAAAAGTGCGAATGGCAAGCAATAGGAACGGTTAAAAGCTTCGTTAAAATATATAGGGGTCATTATCAGGAGTTGGGACACAACAAAGTGGACATTAATGGTGGCGGATTGGAGCTGTCGCCGAGTGTGGTTTCTAATTGCTGAGCATTTGTTCCCTAAGCCTTTAATTAAATGGACAAATTGTTGAAGGAATAAACGAAGCGTGCAAACAAAAGAGCGAATATATCACAAAAGGAAGCCATTTTGAGCTAAGAATGGTCAAAACGGTCCCTAAGTAAACACGACGGGGGATGAGCCTTAGGAATGCCTATTAACCAGCAATTAACTTTACCTAGGAGACTGGAGATACTGATAAAGCAGGTTAGAAGTCTTTCATAGTGATTATTGAATATGTATTGAAGCATATAGGATCTTCATTCCAAAAATAATTTATTTGGACCTACATAAAGTTATCGTGTCAAACGTACCAAATTTACCTAAAAAACTTTAACCAGCAAGTGAATTTGTTAACTTTTGTTTTTAAAATGAACAACATTTTAGTATTCATCTATTCTACAGTTGCTTTACTTAGCAGATATTACGCTTCTTATATTTTGTCCTGGACGAAATAAAAATCTGACAAATGCACCATAGATCCGCTTGATTGAGGATATATATCCATCCACTAAATGACGTTATATAGGAATGTGTACAAACTGTACATTTAAAACTATTTAAACAATTTGTCCTATTTTTATTTCGTCTAAGACAAAATAGAAAACTTGACTAGGTTTGGTTAGGCATTCAATGTTAGCAGATAAGCAGGCAATCACTGCTAGCTTATCTGCTAGCAGTGATTGCCTGCTTTAAGGAACATTTGTGGTTGAGTTGTACAGGGTGTCTTAAAAATTAAACCACGCGTTTTTTGACGTAATTTAAGGTGTTCATCTATTCTATTAGCTGCCTTACTTTTTTGTCTTGGACGAAATAAAAATCAGACAAATGCACCATAGATCCGCTTGATTGAGGATAGATATCCATCGGCTGAAATGACGTAATATTAGAATAATTAATTACAAACTGTACATGTAAAACTATTTAAACAATTTGTCGGATTTTTATTTCATCTAAGACAAAATCTTATCTGCTAGCAGTGATTGCCTGCTTTAAGGGGCACTTGTGTTTGACTTGTACAGGGTGTCTTAAAAATCGCACAACGCGTTTTTGGGACGTAATTTAAGTGATTAACAATAGAAAAGGTATAAAAAAGCATTTAAAGTAAGTAATCGCTATAGTTTTTGTCTTATAAAAATGTAGGCTTTCAGAAAAGTGTAATTTCGATTTTGTGCATAAAGACTGCGCAATATTTTTTACCACTGTAGGTACTCTAAAATGCCACAGGCCTAGCATAAGTATTTTTTTTACAGAATAATTTCTCCATTTCTCCCTATTTTTCGTGCAGACAATCAAAAGCAAGCTGCATGGTGCCAATATATGCTGTTTTCCCTTTAGAAAATCAAATCTCTAAAACAATGAAGCCCCAGCCGGTATTTCATATGAGCCTAAACAAAAAAATTCAATTTTAATAAAGTTGATACTGCTTTGGAGCAAACATCTATGTTTTCATAGAATGTTTCCATCGCTAAATATATATTTGCAAGCCTTGAGGTTTAAATGCACATAAAATTTTCTAGACTGTGTGCATTACCAGGGGCATTCTCAAATGCAAACTTTTGTTACTACCAAAATATCGGTTGCCTATATAATAATGAATTTTATCTAAACATTTGTATTTCTATATATAAAGCACGTTGCAAATGAAGATGAACTTAAACATGAAAAACTCATCGTGTAACCAACATGGGTGAAAAATCTAAAAATTTATAGAATATTTCAACAAAGCAAAGATGTGTCTTTACCTGAGAATAAGTGCCACTGGGACCATAAGTCACATTCCTTATATTTCGGGTAAGATGAATAAAAAATTCGTTAAGGGAATATTATTCACTTAGCAATCAGAAACGTATCCTACAAAGTCCCTCACGCACCGTGACATTAGTTGAAATAACTCGGATATTAATTTAATGGCATTGTGTGCGAGAATGCTAAAATTAAGAGTGAATAAAGTGCAAAAATGAGCAAAAAAATTAATTGAAAAATGTGAAAGTAGGAAAATTTAGACATTTTCTCAAGATAGTGTGAAAAACGAAATTTACAAATTTTGGAAATTTCCCTAGAGGCTCAAAATTATAAGGCGATCAAGAATAAACGATAATATCTTAATGTGAGATTATACCAAACTCAAAACGTTAAGCCTAACCATAATTACTCATGTATATTATGTAACGAATTGTTCGAATTTGCTAGTAAATTAATGGTTCTAAATCTGAATGTACATTTCAAAATATTAAAAAATATAGGTAAAATTATTCATTTTAATTTTTCATTAATGACTTGTGTCTACTGTTTTATACTTCTACCAATTGGACCCAGTAACAATGCAATAAACATGGACCACCATTAGGGCATCTGTCTTTGACTGCAGCTATATGACATCTATTCTAAAGGTCCTTTTTAGTAAGCCATGGAAAATAAAATATTGAAAACACATTAAAACCACCTCAAAAATGTATTTATTTGATGAGGAACCCTATCAGCACCATAGTATATAGCCTAGCTACTATATCAGGAAATCTTTATACAATTTTTACAAAAAATACACTTAAGATTCCTTAATAACGACCGTTGAATAGGTTGTAGTAATAGAAATAAAATATCGTGATATCTTACAAACTACTAAAAAAAAATTACAATTTTACTAAGGGTATACCTATAAATGTTCAGAGGAAAGATAGTAAAAATTCATCGTTATTTTATTTCATTCCTAAGCCTCTAGTGACTGAAATATTTCGAACTCTTAAAACGTTCGGGGTAGGGTAAACGTAAAAACTGAACAAGAAAACGCCAGAAACCTCCTTTTTCCATATTTCTCTTGCATAATTAAGTATCCGAACATCTGTATAAAAAAAAGCTAGCTCGAAAACATAGAAATTGATCTTAGAAGTAGTGCACTTTCTCGATATTTCTGTCGTGTATATAATATACACCGAAAATCTACCTTTTCTCCATTTTGGATCTATATGCGTTTAAGGGGTTGGGAGGAGAATGCGACGTATCTCTTTCATATACACAATAGTTCGCTTAGGGCATGCACACAAAACTAGAAATAACATCCTACTGAATAATCAATAAAATCTTGCCTGCCTACTTCGTCCCCGTTACAATATGCATGACGCAGACCCCGTTGCCGTATTTATACAGCTATTTCCAAGCCGAAGAGTCGCCAAATCCGCAAATTATCGCCAAAACAGACGAATTCCGAAAGCATTTTAGATATATCTTTATACAATGGATCGTGCACAAATGGATGCATGGACGCCATCTTACTTGTTGCAAAAACGAATATAAAAAAAACGTAACAAATAACATAAAAAATAGCGAAAAACTTTTTGAGATGAATGTAGAGTAGAAAAAGAACAAATATCCGACATAAAATATAACAGAATAGAAATGACGTCAATGTTCAAAAGTTGCCATTACCGCCAATGCCCGCCATAGAAACAGAAAGTAAGTCACGCCGGATGTGACGTCAAAGTCATGCTTTTGCCTGGAATAGATGGTCAATTGCGGTATAAATATATTGTCCTGGTCACAAACCAAGGGTCAAGTTAATCTTATATTAAGGATAGAAATACATTTTAGAAAAGCCTGAATACTATATAAATAACAGCTGTCAAGGAATGAATTTTATCCTAGCTGAAAATCTGGTAGTGTATATTGTGACGTCATTTCAACGCATTGATATCTATCCTTTATTAATTACTGGAATGATATGGTAGGAAAAGTTTGAAATAAATTTTAATTGTTCCCACATTTAAGGATATACACTGTATATTATTTTAAGATTATACAAACATGTATCAAACTCAATATGACCTATAGTTTTCCGTGTTGCTTTCTGGGCGTTGACAGGAGCACAGAGGTTAAAAGACATTGAGTCAGGGAATAAGAGGTCAAGCAGCACTTTTAACTTGGTGTGGATTTCATCTCATCAGGTCATAAGATCGCACTTGAGTCCCAGGGCACGTCATAAAATCCGTCATTAATTTCATAGCTACGTTTTCAAATTATCCTCGTTAAGTGCAATTACCGTTAAGTGTCACATTTTTGCATGTATTTCCATAATAGTGTATTAATGTTACCTTTTTTTATAAATGGGAGTTAGTGTCAGTAGCAATTAACAGGATCGCTAAATAATTTAAGCAAGGGTCATGGAAACTTGACGCTTAAATATACCACACCCCACAATTCGTAGCACGCTTTTTTGTCGCCTCCACAAAACGCATTTTTCCCCACTGTAATTAAATTCATTTGCATACTTGTATGCATGGGAACGACGTAACAAACGCAACAATGCCATTAAATATGATGTTTTCGTAAAAACCTCACATATGACGTAATTATGCATTGTGCTATGAAATGTTTGTCTCATGTTCAGTGCAGGAATGATCCACCCTTGTATAAAATGACATCATTATCACTATATATATAAAACCGTGTTCATTTTACTCATCTCTAGTTGAAAAGTGCTTTCATTGGATCTCTTGACAATTCCAGAATTGTTTTCATTTTACCCATCACCAACTTTAATATTAAAATTGTTCTCATTAGACTCTTGACCATTTCATAATCTGTATACAATGTACAAATGAACAGGCAGTCTAATAAGAACAGTTTAGGAATTGGTCCTGGTGATGATTCCCGAATTGTTTTCATTGTAGCCATCACCATGCTCAGCATTTTTCTCATTGGACTCTTGACCATTTCATGATCTGTTTTCATTGTACCAATAGATAGTCAGTCTGATGAGAACAATTTAGGAATTGGTCCTGGTGATGATTCCAGAATTGTTTTCATTGTATCCATCACCATGCTCAATATTTTTCTCATTATACTCTTGACCATTTCATGATCTGTATTCAATGTGCCAATGGACAGTGAGTCTGTACAGTGAGTATGATGAGAACAGTTTAGGAATTGGTCCTGGTGATGATTCCAGAATTGTTTTCATTATATCCATCACCATGCTCAATATTGTTCTCACTGGACTCTTGACCATTTAACTATCTGTTTTCAAAATACCAATGGACAGTGAGTCTGTACAGTGAGTATGATGAGAACAGTTTAGGAATTGGTCCTGGTGATGATTCCAGAATTGTTTTCATTATATCCATCACCATCCTCAATATTGTTCTCACTGGACTCTTGACCATTTAACTATCTGTTTTCAAAATACCAATGGACAGCCAGTGTTCATTGTGTCCATATCACCATGCTCAATATTGTTCTATTTGCACTCATTCGTTATACAAATGAACAGGCAGTCCAATGAGAGCAGTTTGAAATTTGGTGCTGGTAATGATTCCAAAATGTATTATTATCGTTCTATTTATTGTTCTAATTGACCATTTCATGATCGGTTTTCATTGTACATATGGACAGTCAGAATAATGATAACTCGTTGGCTCTAACACCATTTCAAATCTCTTCTCGATTTCCTAAGTACATCACTACTTTCAAAAAATGTTCTTCTAGGAAAATTACTTATTCCAAGATGATATTCATCAACTGATCCCAAAATCAGAAACTACATTCTCTATCAGCATTTCTAAAGCAGCTCTGATGGAAGACTACCTATTCCAAGATCATTTTCACCAATTGATCACCAAATCCACTGATGGAGAGACCTGTTCAAAGGGCAATTCCAAGCTTTAGAAATCAATCAACAACCATGTTCAAGAACCAATCACCTACTCTCCAACTTTTCCCACCAATTTCTTAACAGATGACGGTGAGAATCTGTCAGGTGCACTGACGTCACGTGCATTGTCCATCCCAGAAAGAGCCATCCATTACCTGCACCAGGTCTCCTCCCCACCTCTATATTTGTCCCAATTTTTTTCTTAAAAAAAGGGCAAAACACGTCCTCGTCAAACCCCAATGCCCATCCCCTTAAGCGGCTCTTTTCGAATAATAGATACAGCGGTATTTTAAGTTTATTTCGCTTCATTTCTCCGATAAATCACCGACACAATGATCCGCACTCAAGTGCAGCGTATTACAAAAGGACGAGGAACAAGCCAAATACCCATTATTATCTTAAGATTATATACCTCTATGAGCATCCCTTTCCATCTATCTAATAAGAACCGGTTGAAGATAAATGAGGAAACGAAAAAAAAAGGGGATCATGGCACCCCTTTGCCAAACGGCCCAAACATCCATAAAATACGAGCGAATAACGTTGAAATACACCCTGGCACGTTTTATGTTGGAGTGTACATAAAAAGCGGTGAAATTGCGGGTAATAACGATACATCAGACTCGATCGGATTGGAATCGTAGAGCGGATTGGAGCGATAACTGGTTCGGATAAGGGTTTTAAAACAAGAAGTAATCCGAAAATGCTTCCGTAAAGATGTACGGAAATACGAGGGGAGAAATAAACTTACAAGTTTAGATGGTAAGCAGTGTCGTTCTTGAGTGTTCACAATGTGGAGTTGATAACTTAGGAAATGGTTGTGGTCTTAAGACACTCAAAAGGAAGCATTTGATGCTAGTTCTAAATTAAATTTACATGATTGAAAACGTTCAAAGAATATAAGTTCGGTAAATTTGATGGAAAAAGCTAAAGGATTATAAAGTTTTAGCCCTTACATTTTCAAGGACCTTGTTCCCCCCTCCTCCATGACCAATTACTACTATATTTTTATAGCACATTCTATAGTGTAAATTTCAATATTTATCAAGTTAATTGTGAGGAGGTAGAGACTTACAGTAAATGTCTTATATTTTTATTTATACAAAAATTATAAAAATTATAAAGGTTTATTCCTTACATTTTCAAAGACCTTGCCCCCCCTGCCCTTCCTCCATGACCAATTACCACTATATTTTTATTGCCCATTCTATAGTGTAAATTTCACATATTTATCAAGTTAATTGTGAGGAGGTACAGATTTATGTCTTATATTTTTATTTATCAAAAAAAAATCAAAATATTTGGAACCACCAAAACGTGATCAAATAATATTGATCAATTTTTCTATTAATTTATTTTTATAAGTTATGGCTTTTTAAGTTGCCCATTTTACAAACAAATGTACAATGCATACATCTTTCATATAAACTTTGAAAAATATTTTGTTAAATCTTTTCATGTCCTCAAGGCAAAATGGTCGAAGTTAACTTTTCCTTTCAGTTTTATCAGTTTCCATTTTTCAATCTCAAATGTAAGAATGAGAACGTCTTCCCACCAAATGCAATAGAAATTTGTCATAATTATGGGTAGCAGTTTCAAGATTGGCAGATCTTTCAATTGCAGTGGGTTTAGTCCCTGAACGCCACAGAATCATCAATTCCACTGCATTTGGTCGTGTTTTTCTTGCGACCATCAAGCACTGGGCATTGAAAAGCACTCCATCTGTATGGATCCAATATCAGCCATCTCAACTGGACAACCTCTGACGTTTGCCACGAATTCAACTGATCATGGCTAATCTATGGTTGGTTTGGGCATCGTAAGATTTCTGGCGCGTGACTTTAGAGGACAGAGACACTTACGTCTCCCGAAAGTGCCAATTTTATGCAAAATAACTTCTGGTTAGAAGTTCGAATGTTGATCCATAGGTCTCGATGAGTATGACCACAACGTCCGTGCATAGAGGATAAGGGGCAACTTAAAGTGTGCCAGATAGCAAAAGTTAAAGAAATGATGTCTGTATTTCAATTCCTTGTGACCTTACCTTATATAAGGAAGGACTAATCCAGGGTTTTCTACGACTTATAACATCATCAAATAAACATCATGAACGTCATAAATTGCACAAAATTATCGTGTTTTGAATAGTTTAACACATTTGTATTTGTCCCACGTACATGTACATGTAAGGTTGAATATAAGTCTATACATCTAATGTCATATAGAATGTAGGCTTATGGACATATCAGAAATTTCACTCGTATACTGTATATGGACACATCAAATTTGACTCATATTGGACACATTAGAAATTTGTTTCATATGGACGTATCATAAATTTAACTTGTATGGACACATGGGAAATTTAACACAACACTTTGGTAAACGTCTAATAATAATATACATTGTATAAAATTTTTCTACCAAGTATTCATTAGTGTTTATAGTTTGGTTCTTTGCCTAACATTTTGCCCTCTACTATGAATAATCTTTATGCCCATGATCCCAGACAACCCAAAGAAGCCCATTTGCCAACTAGATTACATAGTGTGACTTTGCGCAGCTAACGTCGTAAACTTATTTCATATCCACATCTTGTTTGAATAACGTTTAACAGTTGCTCATGATGACTCTGTGAGTGGCATTATGTCTTCTTAACGCTCTCTTATTTCCAGATAAAAGTGGCAATGAAATGAAAATGGACGGTTACGACAAACGTGTTTCGCTCGAAGAATACAGACTCCAAAACGACTAGAACAATTCCAATGTCTGGGCTGGAAAAACATATTTACTATCCAGACTTTCATTGTGTTCAAAATCACCATTTTATTGATAAAGTTGCAGTTTTGCAAGAAACACAAAGGCAGCAATTTGGCGTATTAAGATTTTCCTCGAAAACTTACAATTTTTCCACTTAAGGCTACTTTTATCGTCGATTAAGGAAGAACAATGGAAGAACAAAGGGCCCATTGTGATATCAACATCCATTACATGGGCGAGTGGACTAAAGTGAAACCCTTTTTAAAAAGTACAACTTTAAAAAGCAATTTTCCTGTCATTGTTCAAAATAGTAATCAAAATTAAAACATACCAGAATGAAAGCAATAAACCCTAACAGATGACTCTTTGATCCCTCCTGAAAGCTTTAGGTTCTTAAAATGGAGTTTTTCACAATAAAAAGTAATGAGTTATAGAAATATGAAAATACAAGTATTATACTGGAAGGTTTTATAAAACTATAAAAATTTTACTTTAAGAATGTAGGCTTTTATCTTAATTTTTTTGGAGAAATGTAAAGCTTCTCTGCTCATAATGCACTTTTGACCTAAATTTCATTAGACCTGGATGGGAAAAAAACATAGGCATGTATGCATGGATATGTACGATTGTAGGCCTATGACTTAAGCTTATTTCACAAGTTTTTAGACCAGAAATTGGCTATGTACTGTTAAGTTTAATGCTCATTTTTAGAATAGGCTTAAATGTATATTTGTCATTTTTGCTTTCTTTGGGTATCGGTATTGAAATAAATAGCGATATTTTCCAACCTTTAGACATATTGTATGTTTTGACATTTTGCATTTCTCAAGATAAATTTGTATCTGCCAAAAAGTTTGTATTTTTTCAACTGCAACATAATTTTATATATTCATTCATATTGACGTAATTTTTATTTCATAAATCTCCTAAATCACGACATTATATAGGATGGAGCATCTACTTTCATCGATATACTTCCTTTCAAAGAGACAATATCCAAGTCCACGAATTGCATGAACAAGCTTAAAAAATAAGTTGTATTTTTCATCCATCATAAATTGAATTAAAGATGCATTCGTTTAAATTGAAACCATTATTTCGAGTGATCAACATTTTAGATACACCAAGTCAAAAATCTACATGAAGGATCTTAAAAGATGAATATGGATAATATTTAATGTAGGAGTGATCTAATGTTTTGATGAACTATGCAAGAGTTGAAACTTATCCAAAGTTGAATTTTAGTACAAATAAATTGTGTGCCTATGTTAAACATGCTTACAATAATTTAATATGTTTAACTAAAATGATTTTAGTTGTCTAAATTACGCTATGATCAAGGGATATGTTAAGTTTAACTGCCTTCTAATTAAGTTATCGTGAAATAGAGCGTACATTTTTTATAGAGATCTAAATCACTGCATGTTTAAACATCATTAATTCCTAATCCAATTCCCTAACAATGTTAATGACTTAGAAGCTTAAATTACTCCAAGATCAAGTAATCTTGTATGCAGCTAAAATTCCCGGAGATGCAGTAGTCTTGAAATAAATAAAATAAAGCATAAGATTTTCATTGAAATTTCAATCACAATATTATATTAGGACACTATTGTCCCAATTGTAAAACACTTCAGGTCGCCTCATGAGCATACAGTGAAACGTCGGCACGGATTGATCATATAGAACAAACTTACCTTTATATAGCGTAATACCTGCGAAACGCGACTTGCACACTGGTTTCCCGGGACAGAATCACTATTTTACCTGTGAAGAGCGTACGCCAAAGCATTTTTTTTGATTTTCTTTATATTAAAAAACCATTAAAAATGCAACATATTTCTTTGTGCATCTTAATTATGGTAATATCTGATTCATTAAATGTACAATTTTGCATGCAGTTGTACATGTTTACAGTTGTATACATGTACATGATGCTTACAGCTAGTTCTACACATGTACAGCATGTACACACACATGTGCATAGTTGTACACATGTACATGTATACCCGTAAGTGTGTGCCTTCATATATAGCATATCCCTCCAAATTGCACACCCCAAGGTTAGGTCCGAAGCGGGTGCGCTATTTACAGGTATCACTGTAGCTCAGAAGTTTCCTGTGTTCTTTGTGTGAACTTTAGAGTTCATAATGACGTCATCAAGTCGATATAATTCCATCATTTTCCTTTCCATGTCCGGCCACGTTTGCGACAATTTTCAAGGGGTTTTCGGGTTTCCCTCGAGGGATTTGTAGCTTGAGAAACGTTACTATTCGGGTCACCAAATGCAATTCTGTTTCGGTCCTCTGTCAACGAGGTCATAAATGATTTACAGTGAGAGAGACAAAACTCGAAATGATGGATTGGAAGAAAATGAAATACATTTCTCCAGAACATTCTCCGGTGCAATTGCCAGAGCGCAATGTTGCCAATATCATCTATATTGAATTTGAATGTCAACAGCGAATATGACTTAGGTTAGGACCGTTAAGGGCTCCTAAGTTCAGTGTGCGCATCCTCGAGGGCACAGGACTAACATCTTTTTGTCTCTTCATCAAAACAACAGTCTAGGATATAAAAAATGAGGGAATTTCCCTCAAGAGTCGAGGGGACGGTGACTTTTTCCACATCCCACGCTTTGAAGGACAGGTTTTGCAAGTTTTATAACGTTTCAAAGACCATTACATTTCGAAAATATGAGTCTGGGAGGTTCCATTCGCACAAATGCATACACTGGATATGCGTGTTGTCTGTCCCTGGGGTCGTTTGGATAAGGAAGGTTATGGACCCGTCTGCAGTTGTACTAGGTATATTCCCTTGAGCGGGAATTTTTTTTGATAACATTTGATAAAATCTACCACATGTTTCCACTTTGTTTACTGGATTTTTTTTGCTCGCTTGCCTAAAATACTTTATGGTGGCATAAATGTCGATACAAGAAGGGCAAAAAGAATGTTATGATAAGGGCATTTAATGGTGAATACTTCTATTTTTTTTTAAAAAAATCAAATAAATCAATCAAGAAAATAAAAATATGAATGAAAATGCAGGAAGATAGTGTTTAATCTAAATGGACCATGCATGGCAATCTTGGAAATAAGATGTATTGAACAAAGCACCTTGATAGGTTAAGTGGTCCAAACATCATATGGATATTTCAGAAAAAATACATGCTATATAATGCACGTTCCTTTCAAGTGCATTTTCTATATTTTAAGTATTTCATGCATCTAATATGACAGTATTTGTATTGTTACAAAAAAAAGCTAACCCTTCTTTTTAACATAATGCTGACTTCCCACGAAGATTGTAAATGTGTTTAATCTGCATCGAAAACAAGGAATTTCCTAGATATTTCCGTTTCAACGGATGAACACTTAGCATAAAAAGAGCCACTGTGGACGATTTCGACGCAAATTTTAATGTTGTTTTTTAGTTTTTTTTCTCATAAACAGATAATCAAGAAAAATGAAAAAGCTCATGGGGATGAAAAAGCGTGTTTTTCTGTTGCGCTTTCATACAAACACAGTCCTAGCATAATAAGATTAGGCAGTTTTTTACTCCCATTCATTTATTTTTGACGAAAAAAAAAGAGCCTCTTCATTGATTATGTAATGAAGAGAAAACTTTTTTTTTTGCTTCATAAATAGGTTATTGAAAAAAAAAGCTTACGTTGGCTGTCTTATTCGATGTTGCTTTTATGCTTCGTGTTTTCTTTCAATTTGCGATGAAAAGATGACTATTATATCCAAACCATACTCTAAATATACATTTCCCGGGAAGCGCAAATCAGATTAGTCGAAAATTCACTCGTTAACTCCAATTCCTAATTAATTACGAAGCTTGAACTATTGCTGACAGTCGTATTTGGATAGACGTAAGTGCAAAAATGATATTGTTAGTTATACAGAAAAATTAGAAAATAATGTATGGTCATATACTTGTATCCATAATTGTCCATATACATTAAATCATGCTAAAGATGACCAGCAAAAAAATGGAAAACTTGTTCACTGCATACAGGTGGTCACTATACAGAGAATGGCAATGAAATAAAAAAAGTGTAATTGTTTTAACCTTTATAGTGAAGTTCTTTTTTACATTTTTGATGAAACTGGTGTTTTATTTTCAAACAAAAGCTACCAAACGTGGTAGTATGTTAGCTCTAGGTTATGTTTTAATTCCCCTTAAATTTCAACCATTTTCACTAGCTGAAAGTCCTTAATTTTGCATTTTTACTTCTTTTTCAACTAAATTGTGTTATTTTTCACTTTATTTTCAAACTAAAGCTATTAAACTTGGTAGTAGTCCTTACTATAATTGCACTTTACATTATACCGTACGGATTATATAAAAAGTTTGAAATATTGTCGGGAACCGTATTTGGCTAACCACTCCACATACATGTATGTAATAATGATAAAAGTCATATATACAAATTAAAAAACAATTGCATATCGAATATATGTACACATGTATGCATTTCCATATAATATACCATGAATCCTAATACAAGACCTTATACTGTATCTCCTTTTTTGTCCAACTTCAGTTTCGTCGAAATATAAGCATGTACTAAAATATGAGCTATATGGCTATCCATATTTCATCCTGTTTTCATACTTGGTGTATTTTAATTCTTTAAAATTGTTGTTTTTATATAGGGCCATATCCTATGCAGTGCACATTATATACATGTATTTGGCCTATAGTACCTCGACCGTCCTCGTATGTCAAACCAATAAATTCTTCACAAAATGCTGAATACATCTTAAATGCAAGTTAGTTGCTTCCGTTTCAAGAAAGTCTCTTCCGTTCTACGAGAGTTCACTTCCGTATGGAATAAATGCTGCCTTACTCACCCGTGCATGTTTACTTCCGCTTCCGCCGGTTGCGTTCCCCTGATTGGCCCATGGCGAACGCGCCTATCTGATGTCATATCCCCTCTGAATTCTGACCATTGTCCAGCGGTTATTGACTTCTGTAATTATACAGAAAAAAAAGGCATGACTAACGCGTTCGCCTCATGATTGATAAAACCACTTCGGTCTCCACCTAAATAAATAACTAATAAAAGCAATTAAGTTTAATTGGTGTTCAATCGTCGCGAGAGCCCTGACCGCCCTAGCTATTAGCCATCTCCACACTTACCTAGAAAAACTGACCAATCGATTTTGTAGACTCTTGGCGAGGTTAGATTATGAAATTTAAGTGTCCAGAATGGAAAAATTATAGTGTGTGTACATGTGTATTTGGAAATTTATGGGAAATGTCAGAAAATGGACTTATTTGGATAGGTACTGTACAGAACATATGGCATTTGTATATACCGGCCCTTAAAAGCATAGCATTCTATACAGTATGTACATGTATATACTATATAATGTATACATACATTATAATGTATATGAATTATTCACTCCATATTTGGCGACCCAGGTATATATATATATATATATATATTACAAATACCCAGGTTTTAAGAATTATATATGATACAGACAATGCACATTTATCTTTTATATTCTATATGTACATATAAAAAGTAAAGTAGGACTATATACATGTACGTATATATTTGTGTATTTGTGGGCATACATGTATATCTGAAAAACGTTTGATCCAATCACCTGATTGTCCCCAAATTTACCCCTGCCCCATGTTTGCATATATATACATTATATACAGTATATACACTGTATATGGATATATTTTGAGGAAATTTCCTACATGGTCATGTCAAAAAAATGGATCCATTTGTAAATACAGTATATGCCCACATATCACATTGCCGTCCCTAACTAATTAGATGTATTTGCATACATTTCCATGTTTAACCAAATACATGTATACAGTTGAGTATAGTGTATAGCACATTTGGCTCCTTATGATTCAAACTGATGCGCATGCTCCTTACTAGGTAACGTTTTCTCTTTTGTCTTAGACGAAATAAAAATCGATTGTTGCAAACCAGAAATATAAGTGAAGGCAATGCATCCTGAATGTGATCTGCTGGTAGCATTTAAATGAAGCGCCGTTATATGACAGGTCATTCAGCTTCTAAATTTCAGCCACCACAAAAATAAAAGTTTGTTTGTTTGAGGATAAATATCAATCACACGTGCGATTTTTATTTTGATCAATGCAAAAAATTGAATTCATGACCGAGGCTGAATGCATACATAATGGTAATTAACTACTATAAACATTGTTGTTCCAGTGAATGGATAGAGGCAGTCATATGACATTTCCCCAGCCACAAAGAAATTCGTGGTCAACAGAAAACTGGACAAATGAACTCTTTTCATGAAAGAGAAAGAGTGAATGACACACACCTAGATATGGACTCACCAGCAAAAAAAATAGAAGAAGAAGATATTGCAGGGTGGGTGGAACAGTGAGGGGTGATGATCGAATATGTACATCGATCCGTGGGGGGTGGGGGTAAGAAATCGATACGACCCCCCGCTTCCATTGTTGTCACATAGACATTCATCACGTGCACGATAGGACGCACTTAGAGGAGTTAAAGGAGTCGTTTGTGTCCCGGAGTGAAGTCGCACAAGACTCTTTCATCAGAGATGAATTCCTCCTCGCGGGTCTACAGAGAAAAAGATGGCCGATAGGAAACAAGATGGCGACCGGAAGTCTATGCTCTTGCATGATGAAATGGGAGATGTTGAGCATTACCAAAGAGGAAATGAGACGTCGTGAAAACGCGGGAATCATGTTTTGTGTATTAGAAACCAGTAAAGGATGGGCTTGTAAAATAATGCAAAATCTTGTTAAAGTCTATTTAAAGTCTTTGGAATAGTGATGGATACACACCATTGTGAAGCAGCATTAAATTTACTCTTGTAAAGTAAGACTGCTCTAAAACCAGTGTTAGTTCAATCAAAGAAGGATTGGCCCCAGGCCACACTAGGCTGGAAACGCGCGTTTAGCTAGCCTCAAACAAAGCTTTTAATTAAAAGAGAATTTTCGCACGAGATATTAATGTGCAAATTTTATAATTCTAGAATTTAAATTAAATTCGATGCTTTGTTTGAGGCTAGCCAAACGCACGGAAACAGCCTAGTGTGGCCTGGGGCTAAACGTAAAAAGCTGGTCGTATACACTATTAATATAAACGTATCCTATTGTATTTTTGTGTCATCTACCAAGCGGATAAAATGCGTGACCTCGCCAAGAGGGTAAAATTGATTGCAAAATTAATCATCCTGAATATGTTAAGTGTTTCCAATATTTTGCACACCTTTTGTATACAAAGAACATGATCTTAACATTAGTTCATTCGAATATTGATTGAGGATGTGATGACCATTTTTGGGTATTCAAAACCATCTGTTACAAAATATTGTAAAATTTTGTCCAATAAGGAAATCTATATCCAGTATTTCGAATATTGTGTATACACCTCTTGATTACAAAGAGATCGAAATCTACATGGTCTTATAAAGATACAGAAATACAATAGAATAAAATACAATTGTTCATATATGTGATTGGAAACCAAAAGGTGTAACTTTATGAGAAATCCAGATGATCACGTGATTATGGTCTGTATCACTATGAATGGGGCCGACACTATCATAATAAAAAAGTACCAAACTACATGTATATGCTGTTAGACGCTTTCCAACAAAAATGTTAAGTAGGAATGACCAAGCAAAAAAAGTGGCTGAAATGTGAAAATTTTCATCGTGAAATTCACAAGAAAGGGTTTTATACCTAAAATCGATTTTTCGTTCAATTTTAGGGGTTGGTCCTATCATCCTGGTGTGAAAATGACCGCATTCGGACCAGAAATGGCGACCATAAAATGAAGAAGAAAAAAACCTAAAAAGTATTTCGAAAGGTAAAGAAATGGCGGAAACACCGAAGAATGAGCAGTGCATTGTCATTCAAATGACGTCATGAAATTCAGACTGGCCACATGTGGCCATTTCGGAGTCAAGAGGCCAAGATAGCCTAAGAAACTAAAAAATCTTCAAAGTTTTAAACCTGATATTCGACTACCATCTTCATCCACCTGAAACCATGAATGGGTCTCATATCCTATTGACCAAGGACTATTACAATGACAAGATTGACTTATGGACTATAGACGAGCAATCCAGAAAAAGATAGATTAAAATCAAGGTGAAATTCTTTGAAATTCTTCTAAAAAAACTATGGACAAAAACTTGATACTGAAGTAAGCAATGCAATACTGACAAGTAAAATTGCACATTGTTAAGATCTCGAAATGCTACATGATTGTCAATTGGTCAAACAATAAATGTCGAGAAAGTCAAGTCAAAGAATCGTGAAAATGGTACAGAAAACTACTAACTTAATATAAGAGTCTATTAGTAGTTATTTTCGATATATATTTATCTGCACAGGGACACTTTGATCGAGTTTTGGATTGACACTTATACGATGGTGAAAAGCCTAATGCGAGATTAGAGGTCTTTTTAAATCGACAAAGAACCTAGCTGAGACAATTAGTTTTTGGGGTTAAGAAAAAAAACCTCCAAGATAAAAAGCCAAAGTCATTAATTTTTTTTTTGCCTGTTTTGGGTTTTCTTGCCCATTTAGGTAATGGCAAATGATAAAATACACGCTTCACATGGTGCCTAATCAGCTGTCTATATGTATTGCAATTAAATGAGGAAAGATCTATTATTAGAAAACGAATAAACTAAAGACGTCAAGCTAAGAAATATAAATATAAACCTTGAAATTAATGTTGATATTAATAGTAAATACAGGAATATTTAAGTTTTAAAATACGTATTGGTCGAATGAAACATAAATACAGTGGTATTCGTTTATAACGATTTTTAAGGGACCTAAAAATCGGAACATTATATTAATTGAAACAAGTTTAAAATTGATTTACATGTATTTATTAAATGCTTTAACTAAAAAATTAGTAAAGAATAGTAATTATTTAAGATTTTTTGTACAGGTAAATTTTTTGGAAATTAAGGAGAAATTATTTTTTTTAAATAGTGAAACTGTTTACCTAAAACTGGAAAAAGTACAAATTTTGTATACCAATATTGAAAAAAACAATTATTTAATAATAAAGATAAATTTTAAAGTATGTATAGTTTGTATCCTTTTGTTAATCTACACGTATATGCACTTAAAAATGGGAAAGATGGAAATCACAAAAATCGTTATAAGCGAATGAAGGGGTCATTTTTCGTATCAAAATGGAATCGATATCCTGATTATCGTTATATCCGATATCGTAGTATCCAAACATAAGATAACAGACCAACCGATCACATTGCTTGGAATCGTTATGCCCGAAATAACGTTGTATCCGGTATCGTTATAAACAAATTCCACTGTAACACTTACAAAATTATAAAAAGTTATCAAGGTATATAGAGTTCCTTTAATACTATAAATAAATAAATCATTCTTGAAACATTAAATAAATATTTTGCTTATCTCAAGTACTTTCTTAGAAAATGCGTTGCTGTCCCAATCAATGCATTTAACCCACTAACGTACATGCATATATTAATGTTATTTACATGATTAGTTTCGTAAATGACATGTTTGTATTCAAGAACGATTCAACGTTAAATTTCGATTTTTCATAGCTAATGTCAAATGATTAGACAACCCAAAAACGTTACAATAAAAAAAGCTATAAAAAAGCTGCTATTTTGCAGCCTTTCATTTACTTGTCGACGTTAGTGCATTTTACTTTATGATTCTTTTAAACGAGTTCGCTTAACTAATTGACTCGCAAACCGATCAATAGCGAGTAATGCGAGGTTTCATACATGTAGAAAGTTCTTCTGATTCTCAATGTTATTTATTTACTAACAAAGGCTAATGTGTGTTGGAAAACATGCGCTATATCCATTAAAACGTCGCATTTAGATCTATCCATTAAATAGGCAAATATTTATCCCTAAAACCAAGTAAATATCCGTTTCTCCATTTAAGCCAAGCTTGGCTTAATTCGTCTTTCCAAAGGCGTCTTTTTAGCACTTATTTCAGAAAATCAAGAAAGCATTTTCATTTCAAACTCAGTTTAACTCCTACTCACCATTAAACATTTGAATTAAAGGGAATATTTACACTCATAGAGATAGATATTTTGATGGTTTTAACACGGTTAAATCATTTTTAACAATTTTACTCCCATTTTAATTAATTAGATTATCCCAATTTTTTTTTATTTGGGGGATATTCCATTTCTCAATTAAATTTCACTAAAAAAAATAGGTAATAACTAAACATAGGGTTTCGTTTAACCTGGCATATAAAACACATGCCCCTTATAATGTCCTTAAAACCATTCCTTAAAACAATAAAGGGAAGTTAGGGAACCTTTGCAAGATTCTTATCGCTGCCCCTAAAAATAGGCAATCACCGATAACACAGGAGCATTGCAGGATTGCCCAATACTCAGGCGCAGCAGTCTTGTTTCCTATGGGAATTCCCGTTAAAAGTCAAACGACTGTATGCTGTCCACGGGTTCCCTTAATCCATTTAATGAACCCTGGCGTCCATTCTAATCCTGTTAAGCTCAAGATGGCGATTCATTCCAATCAGCTATGTACTTTCAACGACCAATAAATGGCGCTTTTAGGCCAAGTGGATTAATGACGCAACCCAGCTGGCTATCGCTGTTGACCACGGGTCATCGAAAAGGTCAATACAGCAATAGATCAAATACTTTTATCAACAACCCTAAAGCAATTAAAGTAGATTTGAGGCATGCAGTTCAACGTATTAATCCCCTTCAATTAATTCATGTTCGATAATTTCGTATCGTTTGTCTCCCATGGGGTGTTGGACCGATGGCCTTATCTTGTCAATGACACCTCCGCTTAAATTCAAAGCTGTTGGAATACGAAATGACCGATAAACACGAAAGCCAAAAGTGTGTCGCGTGAAAATGCGAAAAAGAGGTCAAAGGTTATCAAAATGATGAAAAACGGTGAAACTTAAACAGCACTGGTGAAAGCATGCTTGTGATATTATAAGGTAAATTTATCTATTCCTATCAATTTGTATAAGTATGATTTTTAGGATTTATTAGCTATCCCGGTGCTGTTAATCAAATTTTAATACGTCTACAATTTACTGTATATACATGTAAGCCTATATGAAATCAGACCACGAGATCTATAATAAATTGGTTAAATTATATAATATATAATAAATTACTGGTAAGATAGATAAGTGCATATACACCATACTAGTGGATAACTGCTGTCATTAATTACCCAGGTCACGTTCTCTATCTTGTTTTTGACGAAATAAAAATCGGACAAATTTCTGGTAGGATAATGCGCGAATGAACACCAAGTGGATAAAATTCGTGACCAGAAATAAAAGCACAAGGCAATTAATGCATCCTGAATGACACCTTCTGGCGTCATTTAATTCAAGCGCCGTAACGATATGACCACTGAACACGTGACTCAATTAATGCGCTATTACGATAGTACAACTGGGAGCATTCGGCTTCAATATTTCAGCCACGACAAAATCGAACCACATGCTTGAGGATACATATTTATCCGCCGAAATGACGTCACTCGCGCATATGCACATGCAAACAATGTAAATAATATATTCGTCTAAAACCTGGTCTACACGTATGGCTTTGTCGTCAGTCTTGCATGATCATGACGACAAGATGACAAAACGATCACTAACTACATAATGTCAACATTGTGATAACCCGATCACGTGATAACTGGCAACATTCGTCTAAAGCCTGGTCTACAAATAACGTTTTGTCGTCAGTCTTGCATGACTATGACGACAAAACACTCACTGATGACCCCTGATCTGAAGACCAGGTATTTTAGTCATGATCATACAAGACTGAACATTTTCGTGTAGACCAAGTATAGAAAATGTGAGCAGAACTAATTTGAACATTATATATTTAACTATAATATTTCTCTGCAATTATTGGGATCCGTATTGAAAGTTATGAAATGCCACAGGAGTGGTGGATTTTAATTTCGCCTAAGACCAGGGGTATTGTTAAAAAAAAATTAACGAAAACTGACTAATGCATCCATATCTCCAGAAATAGAGTTTGGAATATGTGTTAATTAGTATAAACAGTCGTGGCATGATTAAGGTGGCTCCAAAGCACCAGTTGCCTTGACCTTGTCTAGACATCCGCGTTTCTCATTTTTTAGTAAAGTAATAAAACAGAGTCGTACATGTACTAACGCTGCATCCAGAACAAGACTTTCATTAAGTTAATGTTCGTCTACTTGCCCGTTATCGCATTCTCTCGTACATAAGTAAGTAGACTAACGAGATTGGTTTCGCTGAGTTTGCCAATCTAATAGAGGCTTTTATCGACGAGCAGTGAAGCTGGGATAACGTTTTCAACGTGATTATATCATATTTTGAACTTTCCACAATAGTCACATTTAATTATTACAGCAAATGAGGCGTGGCATTTGCTTCGATATTTTTAACAGAAATGAAATACGTGATGCCAGGATTATAATATTATATTTATTATTAATAAATTTCATTATCGACGAAATACAGGGAAACCTGTGAATAGCGCACCCCATTGGGACCGAACCATGGGGTGTGCTATACTTGGAGGGATATGCTATATTCCACTGGTATACATGTACATGTACAACTGTACACATGTACGTGAACATGCGCAACTACAAACATGTACGTGAACATGTGCAACTGTAATCATGTACGTGAACATGTGCAACTGTAATCATGTACGTGAACATGTGCAA
>JAQGCC010000748.1:0-30709 GCA_034698905.1 Xestoiulus laeticollis
TATACATGAACATAATTTATGCACAATTCCCATCGTATGAAGACAATATAATTAATTACAGAAATGTTAAATTTTGTTGAGAATGATCTAAAGAATATGAAATATATGACCATGTTTTATATAAATAAACAGGAATGCAATATATTTTTTGAGCGTATATTGCCTTACATATTTTTTTTCTCTTTTTTTTCTTAACATTTTTAAGTAATGCAATAATTCTCTCTTTGCAGGTTCTATACTTCACCAAATTGCTTCTGATGTAATTTTAAACAATCTATTTTGAAATCAACTTGGAATACTTTACAAGGTGAAAGACATTCCTACTTCCAGTTTCCTGAAATGTTATAATAGGCAGACAATTGGATTGCGCATGCCCAAATCCATATCTTCTGCTACAACAAAAGAAACACGAGACACCAATTTTGTAAAGACCATTTTGAAATTCACTTCTAAGAAAGGTATTGTTTCAAACTTTTTTTATTATGTTTACATTGCGCAATTTTATGATTTACGCTACATTAAACCCTAGCTACTGCATTTGTTTGTTTAGAGACTAATAATATGGGAAATAAAACTGCTATCGTTGCAGCTAGTGTATTCGAATTTCTTTAATACTAGTATATATAGCTTGTACCATACTGTACTATATTTAAACAATGGTTTGGTTTCCACTAACTGAAAGATCATCCACTATTAGCTTTTGCACTCTGTTTATTTCATATTACAAAAGTAAATACAAGTTTTGTGACTAAGAATTCTTATCCTCCACTGCTCATGTGGTAGCAGCAAAAGTTTTAATCAGAAAACTCTTTAATTGAAAAATATAATTCATTCCATGCAGTAACTCACAGCAGTTTTGTGTGTTGAATAGATTAGTTCCATAATCTGTGAATTCTGAGGTGTTTCTATAAACGATAACAGAAGGGCAATTGTTCCATATTTCCAATCAATAAGACCCTTGGGAAAATACATTGTATATACATGTATAAATAAACATATGTATATTCATTTTTAGCAGGTTTTACCGTACAGTAACACCTATTGTAAGTGACCTAAAAGATGTTTCCAGACATATACATATCCATGTGGAACATCATAAGCTTTCATGGACATTGATGTTTTCAGATGCACACATGTATAACAAATATAAGATATTGCCACATATGGGAAATAAGATGGCATACTTGATGCAAAACAAGCTTTGCACCAGGATGGAGGATTGTATGCGCATTCTCATAATGACTTTTAGATGCGGATTTGTTATAGTTTTACATAAAATTAATCCTGTTTTCCCAACACGAATGCAAAGACTGAACACGACATCTGTCAGCGGATTAATTTCTTCTGACTACTTGCATATTTGCGTAATGATGATGGTTGCACATCTGCACCTTCATTGACATTCTTTATTAAGCTTTAGGATACATAGAAATCCCAAAGGCGAAGCTCCATATACGTGTGGTGCATTGATTCTGTCTCCATCGATAACTGTCTGCAGGCGGAACGGAAGTGCCTTTTTTACTTAGAATTAACAAAATCTTGCAGGCTTTTCTTCTTCTTACCATGCTTTTGCATTTGTTTTTATGTTTTGCCCATTTGTCTTTTTAAAAGTTTATCCTCTCCCCATGAATCTTTCTTGTTTTGCTTTGCATGTGCATCTTTCAAGCAGAACCGAAGCAGACATTTATTTCGTTATCTTTTCTTTAGCATGCGTTTTACAATTCTGCAAAAAAAAAATTGAATCTCAGATGGCAAAATACTGTTTTCTAACCGGTGACCGAATTGCTTATTTTGCAACTTTTTTTTGTGACATGAAATGGCTTTGCACTTTAAAAGGCTATTATTGTATCTTGTATGTGAAGAGGTTGGTTCAAGAACAGCAAACTTAGGTCATTTCTTCCATTCCTTATCTACCATCGGAATGTAGAATGAAATTTCTAAACGTCACCTGTAGACACAAGTTCACCATTGCTAGATAACACTGCTGTCTGGACAAAGACATAATTGATGCTATAATGTAATGTTGGCAGACCTCAGCACTTTAAAGCATCGACGTTCTGTACTTTTGCCTTGACATCACACCCCTGTTTATATTTTTGAATATTAAAAAATACAAACAGGGGATTTTCCCTTGGTTTAAATTGACCTAATGGAGTTCTACTAACTTAGCTAATTTCGTTGTGTGCTTGGAAAAGATAAAAGCGGGCAATATATTCTGTTATATATTTCTTATTTTTCACCGATTAACAAGGTGAACCTCAAATGTTTCATATTAATCAAATAAGAATTATTTGAAAATAAACATGTTTCCAATAAGAAACCATTTATCGTTGCACGGCCAAATCTGCACGATAACCATCACCATTTGGAAAAAAGGTGATTCAAATAAATAATAAATAATGCCTACCTCTTACATATAATTCATACCAAAGACATTTACATATTGGGCAGGTTGCGCATCAGTATTTGCTGGGGTACGGGGCAATGGTGATGCCAGTCCCCCATTAGGGGGACCAATCTCCTGTTTAAGAAAGAATTTTAAATTATTTTATATTCTTGTTATTTTTGTTTTCTTAAGGTAAAAATAGTTTGGAAGCATGAAGCATGGCATAATCTGTAAGCCGCATTCCGATTAGACGATTGGAAAATCCCACCATCGGGAAAACAATCGGAATGCTACATTCAAGATAATGCCTTTCATCATGCTATGCCAAATAACAGAGTGGAGCATGGATTAGCACGGATGTATGGCATGGTCTGAAATGCAGTGTTCGATTGGTTTCTTGCTGCTGTTGGGAATTTCAGATTGCCCAATCGGAATGATGCATTCCAGATCATGCCCTTACCATTACTGTCACGCAGATATGGTTGTGCGACGATATACTGGTGCTAAAGCATTGCGCAGTGATTTCACCGCGATGACATGCTATGGAATCATGGCGGTCCAATTCCAGATATGACCATGTGCATGTATAATATGCCGTTGGAATTGCGGAAAGAATTATATGTGTGCACCAAATTTTCTTGTATTCGGGGATGCGTACATTGGAGGAAAAAAATTAGAAATTACGTCATTTCGGTTGGTTTTAGGAATATGTGATGTTTTGAATTGTGTTTTGTTTTTCGGTTCGCTTTAAGCTGTTTTTAGTGTACTAGGTGGTCGAATTGGATTTGGATTGTATGAGAATTTTTGTTCGTTGAGATCCTGGCTTGAGGTGCTAAAGAATTTATATTGACTGAGTTGAGTGTTGTATATTTTGTTTTTGTCATTTGCTTCAACTTACCAATTGAATTTTTATATTTGTATATGGATCTTTATCCTGAGTGTCGGGAAAACATTTATTTTTTGTTTCTTTTGCGACTGATGAATGGAGTTTTTTTTTATTTTTTTGTTGTGTAATTGCTCTTTGAGCGTGGACTATTAAATAAATAAATAAATAAATAATATATATCCATTTGTGTGGCATATGATTTTTTCCACCTGTTATGGTGCGTCTAAACTCCCGTCGAGCGATCACGGAGGACGATGTGTGGACGGTACGCTCGCCCCGAACATTCGCAAGCCTATACACATTACATACATTAATGTGTGGACGGTTATTCGTTTATTCGGCGAATACGGCGATTAGCCCGCAGCTACAAAATTCGTGTCGGCATTCGTCCGATACAAAGGAAATCTCGTCCCGATACACGGAGACTAAAGCGCCACCTATCCTTATGGCGCCACCTATATGCAGGTACAGAAAGCAAAAACCGTCTGCTAGGTTTGTCAATTCAAGCCTATCTAATCGCAGGGTGACACATTTATGTATATTGGTTGGCTTACGAGTCCTCCATTTCATCACGCATGCGCATGTTGTAAATAATTTTAATTTTATTATTATTTTGTGATGAATTATGGGACTTTAATGGAATTGTGGGTAAAATTGCCTGCATTCGCTCCGGATAGAGGTGGACAGTTTTGCGAATGATCGTGCGAGCAATTCAACTTGAGTGTGGACGCACCATAAGTTGTTCATTTTTGCGCCCTAAAGGCATTTTTGTACTTTCTCGTTGGCTGGGTCTCATTGGCACTTGAGTAATTCGCGTGGCACACACGTCTGAGGAGTGGGAGAGCCTTACAGTATACTACAGTAGTAGATGTACATGGTTGGACAGACTGAGAGCAGTAGCGCGTACCATAAGTGTAATTTGCATATGCTGTATAATCATACAGTGTATACTAAGATATACATGCATCGGCATATACACATGTACATGTACATTATATGCCCATATTAATGGAGACATATGTTTCCATATACAGATTATAACCAATTAGGCCACTTATATTTTCAGAGTACATTAACCGTTTCACCATATAAATCCATCTATAATTCTCCTCTAAGGAATCGTTTTGCTCTTAAAAACATTCCATTAGTTCTCTCAGATATATTTTCCGAAAGTTGCTGATATTTCAGTTTTTCATCCACTTCCAGGGCAGAATTTTCAACTTTAGTGTTTGTTTTCAATTTGTTCCACTGCATAGTTTTTGCTGATGTTTGCCACTGTGTCCCTTTCTTCCCATCAATTCAAAATTGCATGTATGGTTCTAGCTGTTATAGGCATATTCAATGCGGTTATTTTCAATAAAATATTCTGCTTTTCAACTAACATGGGTAGCACATACTTTGTTTCGATATGAAATGCAGATTTTTTTATTAAAAAAATATTTTATTCATTTAAAAAACCATTTCTCATGAACATTCAAACTGTTCTTGCAACATTTGTAGGAATTTTTTGAATATTTGTCGATTGCCAAGAGGTTTGGATTTCAACTTGCTTTAATATGGAAGTAGGTCATCTTTTTCATCTTTTGAGTACATGTATTTGTTTCTAACCTTTCAATATCCAGATTAAATTTAAATATGGGAAAGCTGCTGATTTATACATTAAACCTCAATATACTACAGCCAAATAACTAGTTTTGCAGATGATATGCTATTCATTCTTCCAGAACAGTAAATCCATTAATCCAGGGGGTTAGGTTTCTAAACCTACGAGTACACATCCATTATAAATATCCATCATATTCATTTGCAATAAATCACTTTAAATTCACCGTTTCGTGTTTCATTAGGGGTACTCAAATGAGCATACTTTATAAGTATATTTTGATTTGTACATGTATATATACTTGTACATGTAATTACATGCACTGAGTTAATGCTGATTGCTTTTATTCCCATATCAAATATAGAACATATTTTAGAACCCTTTGGATTTTTTAAAGTGTTCTAAACGAGAAACATGAATGCATTCTTAATATTTTGATTAGGAACACAATTTCGGAATTGTTTGTTGTCAATCATTGGAACACATTTTATAGAGCACGTGTTTAATGTGTTTTTGTGTTCTAAATGAGCAACAAATTCTGTTCCTATTTTGTGTTTTAATTTGCCACTTTCGAATTGCAGCGCACTTAGTTATGCAATAGTCCACATGTTGAGTGGCCTTTGTGGCAAAAACATGCAGAAAAACATGTCTGCTTAAACTGGACAAAAAATGTCTGGCAAAATACCTATTTACAGGTTTCAAGGTTCCATCTTAAGATATAGCTCAAAATTTCATTTAAACTAAATGCATGATCTGCCTATCTTTTACAACTCAGGAAATGTGTTTATCCATGATTTATAGTGAATGCTACCAAAATGCAAGTCAGGCAATTCCTGTTTATGCAAATTTTTTTCCTGGTACCATAGCAGATCTTTATCACATCAGTCACTTGCTCAAGTAATGAGATGTCTGCGAGAAATAGACTCTATCAATACATGAAGACATGGCATGGATGTAAATTCTGTAGTTGTTCTTGTATTTGTATGCTGCAGCCACATAGCTGTTGGTGCTCAATTTTATTACCACACCTTACATGTCAAATTACACAAGGGGTGCAACCAGGGAAACCCACATTGGTTCTATGGTCCCAAAGTGGTCTAAGTTCATATTTGTGGTCTAGACATATTTTGGTAGATATCATAGCTAGACATATTTGGGTAGATATCATAGCTTGACATGCATACATGCACATAGAGTACATGTCCATATATATATATATTGGCCTTCTGTATAGGCCTTCTGTAGCTTTATAATAATTTCGGTATATCAAATTAGAAGCAGTTAAATTTAAAAATTAATGCTTTCACATTTCCTAGAACTGGAAGGATTAGTTAGAAACTTTGAAATGAGTAAAGCGAAAATGCTGTTAAAGAGCTGCATCATGTGCAATACTTTACTTGTATAGATATTATGAGATTTTCAGGGTTATTAATAGTATTTTGAAATTACATTTTTTTTTGTCTTTCATATGCCATTTGAGTAAAATCAGATTTGCGCAAATCGATACACGAAGTTTCGGCTGTTATCATACATGTACAGTAAAAGCTGTTAAAAGGGACCACCCAATTTTTACTTTGCCAATTTCCTGAGAATTCTTCCTTGTCTATCACTGGCATAATTGCAGACTGAATTCCTAGTCACTTTATTAGGTATACATTGCCAATGGAAGAAATGCAATATACATGTATGGTACACACTGGTCACTGAACACAATAGACAGGTAGTCGCTATTCAGAGAATTTTTATAATGGAAATACATTATATTGCTCCAAAACTATTTTTATGAAAATTGTCAATATATAAGTAAGTGGTCCAAGGTTTTACTGTACATGCATTCTACATTGACAAAGCCTCAGGGAATAATTATACTGTTATAAAAAAAATCTTTATTTACAATACAATTTTTGATTCAAGCAAGTCTTATTCAAAACTGAATTACTGAAGCTTTTCTGTACATACATGTAAGTGTATGCATATGTGGAATAATGTATATAGCCTACATGTGTAACTAGGCTGAAACGAAAACTGCAAAATTGTTATATATTGTTTTATGCAATAGTAGCGCATGCAGTATTTATGTAATAAAACTATTCGGCACAATTACTGCACTTTTACTACAATTTTCACAAATTGTTCAAACTCGTGAAAAATGCGGGTACTTTTAATTTAGTAATATACGATATTGAAATACAGCAAAAATATTGTCTGTAGATATGGTGCCCATTGTGTATTCGATTTTTACTGAGTTTATCAAGATAAAATTATGGACGAAATTAATATTTTACCTGGATGGACAAATTATATATTGCACATTTATTAATTACATATGAGTAACAATACTCATAAATTAACATGAAAAACACACTTCTCATAATGCAGTAGGCCCTATATCATATCTACCACCCTGCAAATAAAAACATCTTAAAACCTAACCCCAAAACAAGACGTTATTATGCATCTTTGGAAATTCAACTTAAATTAAGATGCACTTTTGCATATTTTTGTTTACTGTCCGTCTTATCATAAAATGTAACCAATTTTTAAGTTAAAAAAATGGTGAAATTAAGATGCATCTTGTTTTGGGGATATCTTAATTAAAGGTTTTTTCATTTGCAGTGCATATATAGATCTATATGTCCTTATATAATTTATGTTTTGAAATGGTGGAAGTGTGTTACTTACGGATAAGTATGTTGGACAGCAAGGTAGCAGGCAGACAGAATATGATGACCAAGATGTCAGCAAGGGCTAGATTGACGATAAAGTAATTGGTGACCGTCCTCATCCGGGGTGTACGGAGCACCACGGCCACCACGAAATAGTTGCCGAAGATGCCCAAAACGAAAATAGTGAAGTAGGCCAGACAGTAGATGGCTGTCACGCAGATGGAGTGCCTCAGCAGCCAGCCCTCGTCGAAGTAAGTGTCATTAACAGTGGCATTCTCATCCAAGATCCTCCAGGATCCGTTGTCCGATAAGTGCCACGTGTAGTTTTGGTACATGCTGGTGTTCTCCAAAGTAGCGTTGGTATCTCCGAAATGGACCACCTCCCTGAAGAGTTCTTCAGGAGGTGAGAATGTGGCGTTCATGGTGCTTGTTGGCCGAGGAATCAGCTTCCAACTCCGCACGAGTAGATTATAGCTCCCATGACCGGTGCCTTTTGGAGTGTGGGAATGATGCTATGTGATTCAGATCGCGTTCCCCCCACGCATCTGGCATCGACTTGAAGGGAGGATCACTGATTCGTGCTCATGTGTAAGTGGAGCTAGGAATGGAGCGACCTGGATCAGGCCATGCTCGCACTGCTATTGAACGAGGAGGATATGCAAGATATTATATACTTCTTGCAGGGGCGTGGACAACTTTGGAACGGACCGAAAACGTTGGACTTCTTTTCATATTTGGTGGAGTTGTTCTGAAGACTGAGGATGACTCAATTGGGGTTCGGGGGAGATGAATACACAAAAAACGATGGGTTCAAATTTAGCCCAAATCTAATTCAACTTTGGCTGGACATTGGGTTGAATTTAAGTTATGCACTTAAATTTAGGGTTAGATTTGAACCAAATTTTGAAAATTTGGAAAAATTGACTAAATGTTGGATTACAGTTTTTAAGAATACGTCTTAAAGTAGAATGTCCCCAAAACAAGGTACGAAGATGCATTCTAATTTTATTTTTTTTTTAACTTAAAAATTAGTTGCATTTTATAATAGGGGTGCTCAAACTGATCGTAAAAATATCGCACTTGTGAACATGTAGATATATCCTCTGCAATATCCTCAAAAAATGTACAATTCGGATTCTGTAGGCATGTCAAAATTCCAATTAATCATAATGTCGACATTAGAGGGATTGGGCAGGTTTCCTTTAATCTTGATGACATTAGCGGCACTGTTTTTGCCAATGCGCATGCGTGGGGACGACGTTAATGAGTGTGTGGTTTAGGAAAGACGACAATAGAGAGATTGTAGGTTTTCTTTAAATTTGACGACATTGGCAGCACTGTTTTTGCCAATGCGCATGCGTAGGGACGACGTTTATAGGTTTTTGGTTGAGGGAAGACGACAATAGAGGGATTGTTCAGGTTTTGTTTAATTTTGACGAGAACGATAAGCAAACCATTACCCATGCGCATCAATAAGTTATTCGCCGAAAAAGTCGTTATGCTCCACAAAGACGTTGTGGTATCACGTCCTATACATGTCCTATACATGTAGATCTCAAATAACCCAACTGATTTGATAACATATAGTAATTTACTTATTCTATATATATATATACACACAGAAATTTAACTCAAAACTGAGTTAAGTATCAGTAACCAAACAAAATGGGTTACAGTTTAACCCTACTTTTTTAGTGTGTAATGTTGTACAATTACCAGTATTGCTCAGATTGTTATCAGTTTGTGTATACTAATATCACTATATAGAATTTACTGATATCAGTATATTTATTTCGACCATGGGTATATTCCCATTTATGCTACTTTTCAGGAGTTGAGGAGACACGTTTTCTCAAATACCATATGCAATAAACCAACATGTTGTGCTCAATATTTATGTTCATGAATGCAATGTTTCCATACTATTTCGAAGATGCCCTACAACTTTCTGATTGCCGTTTTCTTTGTACGTATAACATTGTTTGAAAGATTCGATAAGAAGCCCTAAAAACTATTATGAGCTTGTTTCTCAGAAATATACATTTTTATCACAAAAGCTTTCTTGATTAATATGATGTTTGCAATATACCGCATTTTCAGTAAAGTTATTATAGTAGGCTATACTTGTATATATACAGTAATTGCATATTTACAATGTACAGTATATATATATATATAAAAAATATATATATATATATATATTTTTTTTTCACCTGAGAGCGGATGAGATACATAAAAGTTTGGATAGGTATTAAACTCAATGAAGGACTATCAGCAGTCATCCAGAAAGCATTTTCTCATCATGACCACCATGTTCTGTCTTTTATTTTTATCCCAGGCAGTCTCTTTTTTCATCTTATTTATACTTGTCTTTTATGGGTCATCTGAAATACATTCTTTTATATACACTAGCGACAAAAGAAAAATGATAAGGCAACTGCAAATAGCATATGGAATATGTACTGTATTAAAGTTTTACTCTGTATTATGAGCAAGTAAGATGAAAGGAGTATCCAAATTGCTGAATTAAGATGGTAGACCAACTGTGTTGTCAAGAAGTGGTTGCAGAAGTTGCACCAGTGGAATTCAACTGGCGAGACCAAATTGCTCTCAATTTCAGAAATTTCAACTTGCACAATGCACACACATGTGCATATTAATGTTACAATGCAAAACTTTGCGGTTTTGAAATCCATTTAGGCAAAGAATTGTAGGCCTACTCGAAGCTAGCTAGCTAGCATAAACATGGGTAATTGACATATGAGGAATTTGTCAATTTGTTACCACTAATGTTCAATTTCAGTTTTTCATAAATACATTTGTCCATACATTTTTCAATACACTTTCATTTTCATATTTTTAGAAATATGATATGCGCAGTTCTGTTTTAAACTTTCTTTTAAATGAACATGGACCAGAACATGTAAAATGCCTCGCGTGGTCATAAGGGGTTTTCAAAGATATATGGAGAAATAATATAGGCTACATTATATTGGTATGCAACATGTAGAGGTAGCCAATATGGCCCCATATTTTTTTAACCAGAAGTATAGACAAGGTCCACACCAGCGCAGCGCCATCTGTACCAGTTAGTGGAACGATGAGAGAGGATTCAGACAGGTGGTGATAGTGTGGACCTTGTCTAATACAGACAAGATCCACGCTATAGCGCAGCACCATCTGTGCCAGTTAGTGGAACTGCTCTGGATGTTTAATGCACACCTCGATCACCTTTGCAAACCAGTGCGGCAAATGCCTATAGCAAATCGTAATCCTTCCAATGCTAGGATAATCATCTCATTATCAGTCCAAATTGGTTTATCTGCCTCCCTATGGAGTACTTCGGCTTTATATAGCTAAATTGGCTGTGCTCCTTTGCACTTGCTTTGTAAACTAACCATGACATTAGTACGTACTTTCCTTTTACTAATTAGGTTTTGTTATGTAACATTGTTCTTAGACACATACTTCAGATTCTTTTATGTTTAGGTTGATAATGGATTTTCTTTTGGTTAAGTGCTTTCCTCCCATTAGTGGGCGACAAACTTTTTTACACAGTTTTGTGAAGCTGCTCAAACATTGCACCAGGCCTGGTATCGGAACTACATGTCAGGATCTGCAGGTGCTTCATGTATGGACACACTGAAAATGACAAAATACTGGGACCATAAAATACGACCATAAAACTATAGTTTCATTTTATAAAAAGTCAGATATTAAACAAAAAGAAATGCAAAAGATGCATCTTAATTTAAGTTTGTCGTTTCCATTGTCAAGTTGGTTGTAGGTAGGGATTGGTAAGGTTTCCTTTAATTTTGACGACATTGGCAGCACTGTTTGTTTTACCAATGCGCGTGCGTGGGGACGACGTTAATGAGTTTGTGGTTGAGGGGAGACAATTTCATTAGTTTAACGTGAATCCACAACGTCTTTGAGGAGCATAACAATACTTAAGGCGCATAACTTATTGATGCGCATGCGCAATGGTGTTTTCATCGTTCTCGTTAAGATTTAAGGAAACCTGCTCAATTCCTCTAATATTTTTAATGGCAAGAGAGTTTATTAACTAAGGATTATTTTAGCTTCGTTGAACATTTCGGCTTTTTATACTCTTATTCCAATATCTAATACCATTTGTTTAAAAACATTCATTGTCCTTTTCTTATAATTTTTTTGTTCTCATTAGCCATTTACAAAACTGTAATTTTAATTACATAATATTAAAAAACTTGCTGTACAGGTCAATTTGTCTAGGTTCTAAATATTTTAATTTAAACGTCGAAAGCGTAGAATGCTACACGAGGATGCATGTATCCACACATGTGCTATACATATGTGAATTTTCCATAAGGGTTAATTACATAAAATGAAAAATTTCTAAAATAAAAATACTTTGAATCTATCAACAGCATATTTATGAAGATATTCAAAATGTTTGCATTCGAATTCTAGAATTCTTAATATTGGAAGCACACCAATACGAAATTTTAAGTTTTGTATAATATATACAGAATACAATTAAGCTATCACAGTAAGAGATTATGCTTTTAATTTTAAGTAGTTTCTGCAAATATCTGAAAGAATAAAACTTGTCAAATATTTATTCAGTATGTTATGGTAATTTTGTTTCTCAGATTAAAGCTAGGCACACATGACAATTTGATAACTTCATGGGAAGCTGAAATGTGCAAAAGGCATTGCCTATACTTTAGGTTTTAGTATTCATAGGGAAAAAATTAATGCAAAGCTTACTTTTTGATGCAAAATCGCTGAAATCTTTAAAATATCTTTGTACATGTAAGTTGCTTTCTACTCGGCTTGATGTCATACTGTTATTATGTTATTTGCATGTAAGTTTTAAGAGTAGCTCTAGAAATGATCAATAAATACGTCCTAGAGCGATTGTTAACTTATTTGATGTGTTATACTATGTTTCATGACATCTTAAAAACTATCCACGAATTAAGATGATATGATCTTCACAAATTCAACACAAATTAAGATGCATTTTTTGTATTTCTTTTGTTCTTATTTAAAAATGCAACTAATATTATAAGTAAAAAAAGTGGTGAAATTTAGATTCCTTGCTGAATTTAATGGAAATGCAGTAGGCCTACATGCACAATATCCCATGTCCCATATTTAGCCAGCAGGAATTTAAAAGCAGTCCTAATTTTAAAAACGTACTCGTATGCTCTGATTGCATGAGTTTTGGAATGAAATTTTTTGTGAAATCCTATAAGTTTCTTATTTAGTCTAGCTAAGATAACCAACATTTATTTCAAAAGATTTTTAATTCAAAGATATAATTATTTTGGTCTGTGGTATCAAATTTAGTCTGTTGGACAATGCGTGTTCATAAATTAATATATTCATGAAAGGCTTCAGCATATAATAGCATATCCAATTAGGTTTTTATAATGGCATTACACTATTCAGATGGTAGTAATGACAGATAGTATTCCTTTGTTGAAACTTGAAAAATTGCTTAAATGAGCTTGGGAATTGGAAAATATATGTAGGCCTATGATATCAATGGTCACACTGAGTGTTTTCGAATATATAATGTAGCTTTCATGGACAAAAATATCATAAAGGGCATTACTGTCCGTATGTGTACTACATATATTTCTTATGGCAGTTCCCATTATTGCGGTTTTGATGTGCTGTTTTTGCCACTCTGGTTGTGTAACATCTTGAAAATATGGTACACATTTTTTGTGTGTACAATTTCAACTATGTGCGAAGAAATAAAATGATATAAATGGTTAGAATAGAATTTAGCCAAAAATACATTAGATCTTTTTAACTTTTTGTTAATTCTGAAAAACAAATTTGCAACATGTTGTTTAGTAAATTGAAATTCAGTAATGCAAAGGGTGAATACATGTATCTGGACATTATAGAAAAATTGGACACGTATGAAAATTGATATGATGGTATATATAATCAACATAGTGATATGCAGGATACTATTCTGGAAATTATTGATTATGTGCATTTATTATTATTAATTCACATGCAATTAATATGCAAGTTCAATTATAAATTTTGAAATTTAATACTCATGAAATATACACATCCACTTGGGCCATAAGCGCAGCTATTTTAATATACCACCCTCGAGGTGGCTATGCCCTATGGAGAAAATTGCAAACACATTTATTAACTCAATTATAATTAGCTTTATTCAGCCATGCAGTAAATTTACAATTAAAAAGATGACCCTGCTAATTTATCCCAGCAGCATTCTGTTTAATCGTCATTATCATGTTTAAATGCCTTTGGAATTTTAAGTATAATTTAATGTAAGAGAAAAAGCTTTGAAATTTGTGTCAAGTCGTGATGCCATATGCCACATTTGCTGGAAATTAAATATGGGTGCATATGCTTTTATTATTAATAAAATACTATAAATATGCAAGTTATATGTTATATGGTATTTGTTTACTTTTTAGTACAACTCACTTTTCAAATTCATGAAACATCAGAAAATATTTACTAAGAAATGTTTTTATATCTGGAGTCCGTATGGAAGTCAGTGGTAAAATATTACAGCAAAAAATACATGTATATGCAGTCGAGACTTAAGACGCCATTGCATTTTCTATAAGTTGGACAGTGTGAATTCAGCTTAACTTACCTGTATTTACATTAAGCTCATTTTCAACAGCTTTGTACTTCTGCCGAGTGAGTATAAGACTGTACCTGAAGGTATGCTCGTGTATTGGCCCATATAAGGAGCATTATACATGTACATGAAGAAATATATCTTTGTCTTACCAATTTCAAATTCGTGAATTTAGTAGTGGCCCTTCCTTTTGCTAAATGGAACATTTTGAATTTCCTCGAATTAAAGATACTATATTAGACTAATCAGATTACTATAAACCAGAAAAAAGAGTAGTTACACCAAACGTCCAGTCATGAAAAATCGGTTCCAGATATTTTCCAGAAATGCTAAATTAAAAAAAAGGAAAGGAGTCGCATGCTGTTATATGTGATGACAAAACATTTTTTGCAGCATTGAGTGCGAAGAATTTCTGTGTATTGCCAAGAAAAACAATTGCTTCTTAAAATTTTTCATAAAAGGTAGAATTTCTGTAATGCAAATAGCACTAAAATGCATTCAAGTAATTGCATACCATTTATCATTTTTCCCTTGTTCGGTGCAACAATAAATTTGTTTAAGAGTACATGTACTGTATATTGTGAATCTCACTTTGTTGATGTATCTTACCACAACCACTTGAAGATGGAGAATAAAATATGATAGTAAGGAACACCCTGACAGTGGAAATTGATCTTGACCTAATTATTTGACCAGATGTTTCCTCAGGCCCTAACTGATGACTGGTTAAATAATTAAGTCAAGGTCAATTTACACTATCTGGGTGTCCCTTACTACTCATTTAGTTATGTCCAACTCATACCCAACATAACCTCGAAATCACATATTTGGACAAAGATTAGCAAACTTTTTCCTTTTTTTATTTTCTCACCATGGATATTAATGAATCACTGCATATATCTGAAATAAAACTAGAACAGGCTTAAAAGAATCGTTATCCTTGACACTATGACAAAGTGAAAATAAAGTGAAAATGATATTGGACTAAACCCAAGTCAAATTCCTTTCTATGGGATATCATTTTAATGGAATTATGAAGTGCCCCATGCTATGAGACGACGTAGACTTTTGGTCCATTATGTTTTGATACAATAACTTGTGAGTAATACCATGGTCTGTTTACAGTTGAAAGTCTAATGGACGTTGCAAATAACTCATCGCCATGGGGGATTTTTTTTTTATGCCGAATATATTTTTTTAGTTTTATAAAGGGCAAGGTCCGTCAATCCCTCTTATAATACATCCTTATTCTCTTGCAGTATAACGACATTTTTGCAAATCTTATTATTATGAGATTTTGTCATGTACACGAAGGTCCCATAGAAAGGCTTTGTATAATGGATTCTCTTAGAAGGGATCCTGGGTGGAAAAATCATACACTATGACAAATACATGTACACGGATAAGTATGGGAAATGTCATTTAAGGACATGCCACCCTTGGGACCATACAGTATGTCACCATCAACATGTATTTTCAAATTATGTTATGTCCATATACTTGCACCAATGATGTATGAATATTTTCATCCTGATGACACTGGAAGAATCATAAATATTGTCATGAATTTAGTCAAACTTATACAAAGATTATTATGTAATGTCAAATAAGAAATTGTTTCCAGACTTGTATGCTGAATAAGAGTAGATATTGCATAATATTAACATGCATGGGCTTAATATTGCGCAGGCCTATTTGGCCCTATATCATTTTTCCAACAGGGTTCATCCATACAATATTCTAAATTTCGAAATTATATTTTTATAGAAAATATGTTTGATATCAGTACCATCACTCTGAATATTGATTATGTTAGGCTGCTGCATTTTAAATCGATTTATCCACTTGCTGCAGGTTCCTTTTTACTTCTCAACTTTACAATTAGGAAGAAATGAAAAGTTATTAGACTTCAAATAGTCTTGAAAAATGCTCATCCTATTTCGTGGACATTTTGGTAAAGCAATTTTAGAATAAGAGGTCGTCCCAGGTGGAAAACTTGCATTTAAATTATATGCATTAATACATTATGCATCTAACCCTAAGAAAATACAAAAGGCACATGGACATTGTATATAAATTTGTAACTAACTTTGTATAACTTATGAATTTAGAAAATCTAAATATATGCACTTGTGTAGAAGTTTCATAATCTGGAATTAATTTAAAATCTTTTGAAGATTTTTACTGAATGTATCAGATATGGTAAACCGTGCAGAAATACATTTATGAATGAAATTAATATTATTTTAAAAATGCTTTTGGTCTTTAAATGTCATTTAAATTGAACGTATTTTACTTTGGCCTTTTTATAATTGGAACTTTTTTTGACGAATAGGTTCATAAAATAATTACCCTGGGCAAAAATTCCAAATAAAACAATATAGAAATTTTATAGGATATCATTCTATTGACTTTTTATTGATTTGTATTGGCTGGATCATTTGACAATAAATTATAACATTTAATCCAATAGAAAACAATAAGAATTTTCTATAAAAGCCAATGGGCGAAATTACAATAGAAACCAAAAAGCCAAATTGCAATAGAACTCAATGGGCCAAAAACAATACAACTTTTGACCAGAGTAGTGAGCCTTCTATATTCTATTTTGGGGTATTAATGTACATGTATTATGAAATCAAAATTGGATCTACATTAAATGATGGTGTATTGAATGTATAGTTTTCCAGGGTTCGATCAGGTTCTTGAAAGTCCTTAAAATGCTTACTTTGGCTTGGATGGATTACAAGGCCTTGAAAAGTACTTACATTGTTATAAATCCGTCGAAGTGCTTAAAAAGTCCTTAATTTTGGAAATTCTGATGATACAAGTTCATTATTATTTCGTGTATTTAAAAAAAATGTTTAAAACAGTAAAAATCTTGTTTCCGTGCATGATGTAGCATATCTGTAACATTCAAGAATTTTTTTTAATAAAAATGCAAATTTGAAATAAAAATTGGTGGACCCTTAATAGAATGCTCTTAATATATTTTCCACCTGGGAGTGATTCAGACCAGTTATTTTCATCCTTTTTGTCCATATCCTTCAGTCTTACCATCTTAACATTCTTTATACAAGAAATGTTGGATTACTTGGCAATATCTAGAATACATTGTAATTACACTGCGGTGACATTGTTGCACCCAGCCAAAGTTGCCTTCCTGTCCTGCACAGAGGTCTTCGAGAGTCGTGAGGCGCAAGTGCTGTTGGACCTAAAAGTGCTGGTTTTATAGGTAAAGGTGTAATCGTAGTGTAGAGGACCACAGCACTTGTTACCAGTGAGCAGAAGTTGGAATCCAGTTCTGAACTTCGTGTTGAAGAATGCGTAGAGGATTGGGTTGATGCAGCTATTGGAGGCACCCAGCCACTGGGCAACAGGGATGGCCACACTGACCACCTCGTTGTTCAGCCTCACCCCCCACAAAGGCTCGCTGCACTTGACCACTGAAAAGGTGGCGTAGAGGGGCAGCCAAGACAAGGCGAACATGACCACGACTGTCATCAGCATCTTTACCACCTTAATCTTAGACTTCTGAATCATCACGTCCATGCCATGATCACGTGTCTCTCCAGGCAGCTTGCGTGTCCATACTTTTATCCAGATTAGGCCGTAGCACAAGCAGATGAGTGCCAGGGGCAGAAGGTAGCAAAGGGTGAGGTTGGCCACCAGGAAGTAGAGGGCGTCGCTGTACTCGCTGGGCCAGATCTCCTGACACATCTGAAGGTCGGGGTTGGCAGGGTCATCGTCCGGGTACATGGGAGACAGCTTGAAGTAAATGGCCCAGGGCAGGGTGATGAGGAAGGAGAACAGCCAGATGACCAGGATGATGAGGCGGCATACCCTGGTGGTGATCTGCCAGCGCATGGGGTAGCAAATGGCGAGGAACCTGGGGGAAGAAAGATGAGGTGTTAGTAACATGGCTGCCAGACAATGTCCATATATTGCATATGGTTAATTGTAGTTTTTATGCTATTTAAAGTGTGTTGCTCATACATGTATGAAAGTTAATATGTAGGTAGCCCGTCAAAAGCGTGCAGGACAAAAAAGCGCTAAAAAGCTCGTGTCGACAAAAGCTCGCCAACATAAGCGCGTAACAATAAAGGTTATGAAATTGAACATCCTAATCTAATAGGTTAGCTTAGGTTAGGTTAGCATGCTTATGTTGTCGTGAGATTTTATCGGGCGTACTTTTGTTGTAACATGCACATGCTTTCTGCGCCCTTTTGTCCCACGCGCTTTAGACGGTGTGCCATAGGTTAGGTTAGGTCGGCCCGCTTATGTTATGGTGAGATTTTGTCGGGCGTGCATTTGTTGTAACGTGCTTTCTGCGCCCTTTTGTCCTGCGCGCTTTAGGCGGTGCGCCATTATGGCATATCTCAAAAAATCTCACGACAACATAAGCGCGCCGTCCTAACCTAAACTAACCTATAGCACACAGTCTAAAGTGTGCAGGACAAAAGGGCGCAGAAAGCACGTTACAACAAAAAAGCGCGTCCGACAAAATCCCACCACAACATAAGCATGTCGACCTAACCTAACCTATGCTAACCTATTAGCTTAAAATGTTCAAGTTCATTAGTTTTATAAGTTTTTTGTTACTATAGCTTATATCGACAAGCTTTTGTAATAACGCGTGCTTATGTCGAAGCGATTTATATATACTTTTTTCCACATGTATAATGTACTATGATTACTTTCTGTTTGCATGCTCTGGATCCAGTATTCTTCCTGTAGTTTTTTTAATTATATTCATGTATTTCTTAACTACACATTTATCATTATAGTCTTCATTGCGTCTTCAATTGCCGCTATAAAACCATTTAATAAGATAGCGAGTTGCAATTTACTTCTAACTTAATTCAATAGTTTCGCCATTTAATTAACTCTTGCATGCATTCTGATGCTGCACTATTTTCCATCTGCACTAAAGTTCAACACCATCAAATGGATTAATTTCCTTAACTGTTCGTTTTCCCTCTCAAGAAGTTCCAGGCATTAAACGTACCAGGTTGTACAATTTATACATGTATTGTGATGTTCGAAATATGACAATTTGTTACAGAAGTATATGTCATATTCTATTCCAGAAAATATATACACTATATTATAGGGAAACTCAGATAGCTGAGCACTTCTGGTCACTATTCCATGCTCAAGTGAGCGGACCTGAGATCCGCTCTGTTTGTCACGGTAATTTTGCGAACGAGTTTTAATTTTCATACATGTCCCCAAGTTTCCAGGAGTGCTTAGCTATAATGTATGTTCCCCTAATGTATAAACATTAGGCTATTGGTCGACTACCCCCAATGTCCCATTCAGAGTTCACCCCCACCACTCTGCAAAGGTTTAGGGGAGAGTGGGGCACATTTGAACATTTTTTGAAAATATTTTTTTCTACTGTTTAATTGTGTTTTTTTTTAATTTCCAACACTATAGTTGGCTAGTTTATGTGTTTATCTACAGTATATTCCCAATTTTTGCAAGAATCATAAATTAATTGTTACAGTGTTGTTCAAATTTGAACAGCTACACTGATTTCAATTAAAAACATACAAATAAAAAATACCTTAACATTTTTGAACACATTTTTTATTGAAACATGTCTATTGAGCACAATTTTATCTATTTTAACGATTTTCGTATTTGTCTAGCTTAAGTCCAAAGTTTTTTCACTTTGTACAAGCGCACCATAATTAGGTTATTATGAAAAAAAGAGTTCACCACGATACGTGTACATATTTGAACATATTTAAACTATTATCAATGTTTAATTGATGCAAAACTATTTTACAACAAATATAAATATACAATTGGCACATTTGAACACTGTTGAAATGGGCCCCAGTTATGCTGTTTAAAAATGCCCCACATTGCCTCACAAGGCTTAGTGCTTTCAATGACCATGTTGAATTGTAATATCTTAAATACTGACCTATTCATAAAATATGCCATTATTGTTGATTTTAATATTGAAAAATTACTTCCTGTCGACAAACATTTATGATTTTTAGTTTTAATTTCTAAAGTTTCAAACAATACAACAGCTGAAAAGATAATGGCAATAAAATGTAGTGAAATGCTATTTTCGTTCCCTTTCTCTTGTGATATCAAGCCTTTGAGTGTTTTTTGGAAAACAGAACCATTCTTATACTTAAGTATTCTCGACATTGTACGACTCATCATTTGCAAATTGAGGATTAACAGTTAGCATCCCCTTGGTGCATTCTAATGACCGTATTTATTTGTAGAAAACGAAAGCTGCTGCTCTCATTTAAAATTCAACATAAATGCATGTTTTCCTTCTTAAAAATTCTGTGTATAGTGACCACTTTTATACAGTGACCTAATTTGGCTATTTTTTGGGTGGTCACCTTTAGCAGGTTTTACTGTAATTTGAATAAACTGCACAGAAATTCACCAACAATGCAAATAAAAATTCAAGCTAGCAATTAATGTCTGAATCTTTTGTTTGTTTAGTTTATGACATTTCCATGCAGTCAGACAAAGATTAAATTACTCTTGTCTGCCATAAATGTTAAGTGTTTGCTTCAATTTAGAAAACATCATATTATTGAATTAGCAAATCTTAATTATTCAGTCTTCTTATTAACTACTATATATAATTTTTTATTAAACTGTTATAGAAAATCAACAAAGTTATGTAGGACAATACTGTATAAGAGTACCGTGTTGTCTCTTATAAGTGAAAATCTGTCATAATCATTTAAATACATGTACATTTATGCTCATTTACACTTTCTAAATAATACCTGTCCATAGATATGGCGACCAGTGTGTTGATGGAAGCACTGACAGAGACACCCTGTAGATATGGCACCGTCTTACAGGCAAACCATCCAAGGACCCAGGCTAAAATTAGAAAAAAGTCAGAATAAGTTATTAAGTTTATATTGTTGTTTGATTATGTTCTGATTAGCACTTTATTTAGTTTAGAACCGGGTTACCGAGAGCACCTACGGTGCTTGATAATCACGGTTGCCAAGCGGGTGGAAAACCCGTGAAAAAAACAGTTGAAAACGCTAAAAAACACTTACCATTTGGCGTTGCTTCGAAAGGGAAGCCATGACACCTTGATCGCGTCCCCCTATCCCTTTGTTAAGCCGGCTGTCGAGCCGGCGATGGTTAGTAAGCCGGCAAGCTTAACAAAGGGAATGGGGGTCGTGTAAAGTTAAGCCGGCGGGCCATCCCAACGTGTAGGCTTCTGCTTACACGTTTGCGACGGCTGTATTGATGCCGTAGGATTTTTGAGCTCGTTTTGTAAGCCGTAACTTCGTAAGTACTCTTGAAATTGTCACCAAAGAACCAACATAAGCGTATGCACTTTAATATAATAGGATTATTTGGCCACAAACTCATGAATGTAAGTGTGGATCTGGAGAAGAGTAGTTTGGTGGCAGAATTACAGCGTAGGGTACATGATCTCATTACAGTAGCACTTCCTAAGAGGGTTAATTGTCACAAAGGATTTGCTACATGTTAAGCTACAAGGAAAAATCTTAATGAGTTTCTTATTATTTTGTCTGTGAGGTTGTTTTGCAGCAAATTAGGTCCATGGGAGTGTCTTGGTTGGCCATTGCAATGGAATATAGTCCTAACCGATAGGGATTGAAAAGAAAACTAACTTTTTTTTTCTATTGGACAAAATAACAAGTCATTTTGGCTTAAATGCAGGTCGTATGCCCAGGGCAGCTTATCATGGATGAGGCCCCAACCCATAGAAGCGTTAATTTGAGCGATATGGTTCTTACATGGTCGAAATCATCAGTAGCAACTACCACATGGCCACTGCAAGGTTCTTTATACCTGAACCAGGAATGCTGGCTCTTTACCAAATACATGAAATGCTGGCACTCTGCCAAATTCATGAATGCTGGCTCTCTGCCAAATTTATGAAATGCTGGAACTCTGCCAAACTCATGAAATGCTGGCTTTCTGCCAAATTCATGAAATGCAGGGATTGACCTGTTTGTTTGTTTGGTGATTTTTATGTTGACCTATTTCTACACACAGGTATAAACACCAACCCAGGAAAAGGACCTCCTTCACCTCCCTGGAAATTTTGCCTTCAAAGGGGGAAGGACTTGGACCCCCTCTTGAGGGGTCTTTAACGTACAGAGAGCAATGGAGATCTACACGGAACCTTGGCTTAAACTCATTCGAAAGACCCGTCATTTTGGGAATTTCGCCCTTTCGAAAAATCTCCTCCAACCTTGTGCGGGGATAGAACCCCACACCCGGCCTGGGATCGATAGGCAAGTGTGCGACCACTCGACCATTGGCGTCGGCTCATTGACCTGTTGTCATCCCAAATCATGATTCAGATGTACATGTAACTGTAAGCACCAGGCCAGACTAGGTTGTTAACGAGCATTGGCTAGCCTCAAACATTGCTTCTATTTATAAAAAAATTTTCGCAGAAGATATTAATGTGCAAATTTTATAATTCTTGAATTTATGCTAAATTCGATGTCCTGTTTGAGGCTATAGCCAAACACGCGTTAACAGTCTAGTCTGGCCTGGGACTGTTTCTTTGTAATACGCTTTTATTAATGTTAAAAAGATTTAATGACCACCCCATATTTAAATTTATAGCTACCTAGATCTAAGGCATAAATTGACAAACATTAGCTATATATGGCACTACCATACATATCAATATGTGCTAGAGCCGCTAATTTACACTTTTTTGTCTAATATATTGTTATCAGTAGTTAAATGGTTATTATTACAAGTAAAAGCTCTATTGCTCTCTTAAGCTATATTTGTATGAACATCTGCTGTCAGGATTCCAGATGTAATTTCCTGTTAAAATGCAATTGGTTGAGGCAAGGAAGTTGAATGTGTGCTGATTCAGTACTTCTCACTTCCGAATCGCTTATCTTACACCTCTTCCGGGTTTTTAATATATTTTTATATTTATGCAGTATTGAAAGGCAAATTTGTCTTCTTTGATATTTTTAAAGACATCAACTTTACTGAAATATCGTCCAATGAATTTTTTGTTTATTTTTAAAACTTTGTGATTCCACCAAGCATGAAAGGGTGCATATATTGCTGAACGTAGGCCTATGTTTTTTATACATTTCCCAAATTGAATAGAATGTTGCATTCTACCCCCCTATATTAGTGGCAAAATCCCAGAACTTCTCTAAAGACTTGTTTAGTCTTCAGGAATCTCTGCAGTTTCTCTTCAAAAGCTGAGTCCTGGTGTGGACAAATAAAAAACAAATATACGATCGTATACAACTGCATCTATGTAGATGTAACCATTTTTACTAAATATTGGGTGTACATGCATGTATCGAAATCCCTTTTCTAAATGGTAAACATGCATTCACTATGCTAAGGTATTTTATTTGACATTTATCGCCCTCATTTTGGAATTTCCCAGTGGGGGAAATTTCATTGTTGCATCCTTTGGCATACGTTCTTCGCATGCAGGTAAAACCGTGATTTTGTCCCAAGAAACCAGTGCACAAGTCGCGTTTCGCAGGGAATATGCTATATAGAGGTAGTTTGTTCTAGAAAATCTATCCGTGCCGAATGCGAGGGTGCGCTACTCCCAGGTAGTACACTATATGGGGGCTCGTATTCGCAGGTTTCACTGTATGCATATATTTAAAACCATAATTGCTAATGACAAAATTACGATATCCATAATGACAAACAACTACTTTTAAAATATTCAAGAACGATTCTGTAAACGCATATTCCTTGTAAGTTGTTCAAAACTTGAACTGTCATTACGCCTTACTTTGTTACGTCCATTTCGGCACTCGATCCGGATTAAAAATTGCGTTTTTTCCAGAAATGCCCACACTTATATAAATAAATATATTCAGATATTGGTCATTCTAGAAAATAACACACGGATGCAAAAAGATTCATATGCCACGTACCAGCTGGTGCTGAATTAAAAATGGTACTTTATGGTATACCATTTTGGCTACAAACACGTGGAGCAGGGTTCATTTATTTATTTTATTCGATTTAATAGTTGTTTGATGTCAGCTGTTAACAGTTGTCATATGTTAGCAGCATGTCAGAATCTTCTAGATGCCATCAAATTGCAAACTAAGCAATGGCACACATGTAAAACATGTGATGGCTCTATACAAAATACTCTTGTATATATATCTTGGCATTAACTCTACTTTAAAAGCTTTAAGTAGTAATTATTCCGGAACTGTTCCCTCTGCTATTTGAAAAGCAATGAGTAGATGAATAGCAGAAAGTTTTTTTTAGAAAGTAGCTACTCAAGTTGTCCTTAATTTTTTTCCATTTTAGAAATTGTCTCCTCTGGGCTTTTTACTACTAACCAAATCAGGTTTATTTGGTTCTATTATTAATTTTTAAAAGGCATTTTAATTTATTCTCAAAATATGTGATGTCGTATGCGCGTAAATGTTTTTACGATAATCTTAGCTTTTTCCTTCACATTCTGATGAATATCACGTTAATATCTTACTTGCGTGAGTTTTTATACTAGCAAAAAACGCAGATTGAATCGGTGAACACAATTAATTGACCACCAGGCATTGTCGCCATATTATATCTTGAGCCCACTACGGATGATGATGTGTACCCATAATGCACCACTCTGAAAAGCTGATTTCTAATGTAAGCATGGCAAATGGTTAAATGTTGAGGGAAGAGATAACATTTTGGGATGGTGGACCCCCTATGTAATTCTTCAACTGCGGAAAAGTATTTGTGAAAAGTTTGGGAACATTTGGTTAAGTAGATCAAAAGTTTTTTCGATATGTACATGTAGTATATCCCGGCCACATACACACACGTGCGCACACATACTATTCTGAAGAAATTTCCAAGATATATCCTAAGATATTTCTGAAGGTGCAACTTTAAATCGAAAAATCACTGTTAAGGCAATTACTTAGTTTTGGTCAAACACACTAAGCTGGTCTTAAGAAAAACAAAGAGTGGTTGTATCGATTGACATTAAAGATGGTATTTTTCTGTTACCGTCTTTAAAATAGGTTGGTCACATACTCCAAATACACTTTCTCAAAAGCCTAAGAAGAAAATCTATTTAATTTTATATAAGCTGCAATTGTTTGCAGCAGGCCATCATTTTTTGCTGTAATCACACATGGATGAAATGTGAAGTTTGTTTGTTTTTTTGCAAGAATTCTCTACGGATTTTTGAACAAGTTTACTCTTAAGAAAATGATACTGCGACATTTCACCATGAGTTGCGGACAATTTTGGTTTGACGTGTATATTTCTGATTTTTACCCACATTAACTTTTCTTATCCCACGATTAAACAAACATTCTGGCATCAACTTAAACATTGTTTTTTTTTTTCTGTAACCATAAGTACACAACCGAGGTTGTTCAGCGGCTGACTTTCAAACAATGGCTCATTTTGTAATTGCATGAAAAGTCTTCAGCCTATTTACATCCACGTATCTTTCCATAAAACAGCACTAAGCCAGTCATTAATTTTAATAACTTATACGTGGGATGAAATTGCATATAGCGGTTGAATTCAACCCTATGTTTAGATGTGGGATCTTGAGTAACAAGGAATGCTGAAAGAAATAGAATGGGTGGAGGAGGAAAAATTATGAATATAAACCTTTGTGTGTCAAAAACCCTCAAATGCAATTAAAAATGATTCTTTTCTAAGACCTTAACAAAAAGCCCCAATGGAAATGGGATCCTATTACAAAACAGCTAATATTTGACCTATAGCATATTTCAGCGTTAAAAATAATTTTCCTTAAATACAAATTTAATCTTTGGATTGATCGATAAGAGCTATTTTTACTTGCAGTGGCAACAGCTTGTCATTTTGGAAAATTAGATATGGAACAGAATTGGATATTCACAAATCTTCAAATGTGCTAATTTACTGAAGAAAAATTTCTACAAAGTATGCTGAGGGACGTTTCAATACTTTTTTTTTGCGACGACAATAACGCAGTACCACTCAATGTGTGTTAAAATGCACATAAAATAAGGTAAATTTACACATTTCAAGTGTGTTAAGCGACACACGTTGTGTATGACACTGTAAGAACACATTACGTGTGTGCACCTTTTTTGCACATTTTTGTGTTTTTTCACACATTTCGAGTTTTCAGTGTAGTGAAAATTAAAATTAATCCCAGTTTGAAACATATGTTGTAGAGGATTATTAGATTTGACTACTAACATCTAACCATAATACAATTCACAGTATAATTACAAGGAATACAGGTAAAAGAAAGATATGATGGCTAAAATTAAGCAAGCTTTCTTGTATAGCAGCCATGATTGCAGTGTTTGCCACCTTTAAGGGGTAACAAAGACCATACACATTATACAACTAATGTTAATTAGTTTTACTGTGTTTTTTTTACCTGTATTAATCTTTGTAATTATGATATGAATTTAATTCTGCTTTTGTAATTAGTCACGTCTTATTATCCTTTACAACACTCCAATTTACACTAGTAGTGCATTGAGCACGGCGCAGAAGTTAGTGACGTAGTGTATTTGGACTTTTGGTCCCTGTACAGTTATTCCAACAAGTCGTCGGCAAGGAACCAGCAAGACATATCCCCAACTCCACGATTATCCGCATACATTTTGCACCTACCCAATCTTTTGTTCTATGGCGCTTACGACATCGCATCAGCCTTTCCGAAACCCTAATTTTGGGTTTCAGAATCTAAGCAGCGAAGATAAAAGATGTCGTTGGACAGAGACAAAATCGATTCATTCCCAAAGATGTGGGTCTTTGTCCAGCTGAATAAGATGTCGCAAAACCACAGCTCCTATATCTGCTTCCCAAAATATTTCAGCATTGGGAATCGTCCTTCATGACACTGGCCATGTCATGGCTAGATATGACTGCTCTGCTTTACAGAAATGGGAGCTCTGGGAGACATGTAGCGCTACTTATCATTGTCACCACTGCATGGTGAGGATATTGAATGGAACGAGCTTTTTAGGGGATGACTGGCAACGTGCTGATATCCAGATGATTACTGTCTCTAATGGATCCGAATAAATCAATGGGGATATGTCAGCCGTGACCCATGTTTTAAAAATGGTCGACAGTTTGTCTGATGGTTGTCCAATGTGCCGCTTGGGAAATCCCTTGTATGTTCACAAACAATTTTTGTAAATACGAGCTTTGACAGAAACTGAAACGTTTAGACATATATTTGGATGTATGTGGCCTACATACATGTACATGAATATACAAAGACTTGTCTAAAATAATAACTCTTGGGACCTGGGAAATTTTTATTTGAGAATGGTTTGATGGTATACACAGTCTGTGTATACAGTTGCAAAATAGGGAATTTCCCCTTTTTAAATCCTTCATGATTCTCTAGCTATTGGTCGATACTATTTACACAGCTGCAAAATAGGGAATTTCCCATTTTCAAATCCTTAATGGTTCATTAGCTATTGGAGATACTATTTACACAGCTGCGAAATAGGGAATTTCCCTATTTTAAATCCTTCATGGTTCACAAGCTATTGGTCGACACTATTTACACAGCTGTAAAGTATGGAATTTCCCTATTTATTTAATCTTTATACATGTGTACATGTATAGATTGGAGTCAGTATAGTTATTGGGTATCACGTGTAAAGTTTAATTGCATGTCCTGCATTTCACTGCCATTTTCGTGTCCATGTTTTGACATTTTTGATGCCATGCTTGATATTTTTTGCAATTCCATTGTAGATATTACCTTAAAAAATCATTGGAATCACTTTATTGAGGCTTATTATTTTAAACATGGTCCCCAAGTCGGTACCGGCCCATTTTATTATTTTAGACAGGATATTATTTTACACAGGTTCTACTGTACATACATAAAAGGGCATTTGCATAATCATTAGTTGGCAAAAATGTCATATATGGGTGTCAAATAATTAATTATTCATCAAATGTGATTGTCGAAGATATGTCCCTACTTCCATACGTGCTTAATTTGTGTTAAGCTCACACAATGTTGTTTTTTTTGTTTGTAATTTTTTGTGTGAAATTCTGGTATAGCCATACGTATAGCAATGCATGTTTTTATAAATGCAGATAAATTGACAGAAATGGAGAATATCATATATGGTCCTATACAATTTTTAAACCCTAGATTGCCATCGTACCTTATATTAAAATAAAACTTGAAAATGCAACACTGTTATATGCTAACATATACTAACATATTCCAATCGATTTGATATTTTCATCCTTCCTGTCTAAAAATCTCCATTTGTAGGTTTGTGAGCTGAGCAACTCAGCAGAAAAAGTTATGCCATAAAACTGAAGTTTGAAACTGCGCTCCAACGCAGTAAAACTGGAGTTTTACGGGGCCGATTAGCATTTTTAGATGGTTAAATGAAGCAAAATAGAGCTAAAATAAAGCATATCTACATTATTTCTGCAGCATCAGTGTATGTTTTACTGCTTTTGTTAAAATATTACAGTGCAATTCGCTTATAACGATCTTTAAGAGACCGAAGAAATCTGATTGTAGTATCCGGATTTATGAAAAATATAATGTAGGTTTAGATACAATAATAATGTACATACTGTACATGTGCATTTGGTAAATGTAAATTTGCTGATATATAAAATACTGAGAAAATAATTATTTTATATTAAAGATAAATTTTAAAGTTTGTATAGTTTTATATACATGTACATGTAGTTCATGTATTTCTAAAAATCGAAATTTAAACAAATATCAGCAGCGAAATATATATAAATATAATTAATAAACGTTTCCCTAGTAAAAATAATTGTAATAAGATATCAGATACAAATACAACACAACTTTAAGACATAATAACATTATGTGTATACTTGCATGTACATGTATGTGCATGTTCTTATTAGAAAATATTAAACTGGAGAAAATCTCAGAAAATCGTTATAGGCAAATGAAAGCACCATTTTTCGTTTTAAAAAGGGATCTCACTAGGTCCGGATTATATTCTACATCGTAGTATCCAAACAAAATTATTGTATGTAAACTAGCAGACCAACAGAACACAATACCCGGAATCGTTATGCCCGGAATATCGCAATATCCGGCATCGTTATAAGCTAATTCCACCATACATTACATGTAAAACTTATAGTAGTAGGTCATAAATGGACATGCAGTACAATTCTATGTGCATGCACTCTCTATTTATACATTTAATAATGTCCGTGTTTACATCCACAAACTGGATAATGATATAAAATTCTGCTTATGTCCATGCTTGGAAAAATGTTTTCATGATTAAATTTGACGAATATCATTTTTATACATGTTTATGAAGATAATAAGGGGTATAGCCTGGAATATATGGTTTTGATACTTGAACTTGGAGAGCACATAATCATCATTATCAACTAAGAGGGCTGAAAACCCAGTTCCTGCTTTTGAAGTATTTCGAAAAAAACTGATATAAATGAAAAAAATATTTTGCTGGAAATGCTACTTCCTATCATAAAGCTATTATTCTTTTCCGGAGTTGTTTTCGAAATTATACCAAGTTTAAAGGTTTATGACCTCACAATAAAGATTCTGAAGAAAGACGGCGATATACAACTGTTAGAATTTAAATTTATGAAGGGTTATACGAAGGTTGGAGATGAAGATCAAAGATATAAAAAATCGAATATGGCCGGGAATCATTTTATTAATGTCGGTAGGAAATTAATAATGGTTGGTGATACTTCCAGGACTTGATGCTATGGTAATAAATGTTGAGGTGCAAAACCGTCTGTAGACGACCTTGGTGTGCCTCGATCCTTGGGCGACAATGCCAGGTGATGTGTACGCTTCATTCAGAGAGCATGCATGCCTTTGGAGCAATCTGCAGTGTTTTGCTTCTTTCGAGTGGGCGTCTTATTGCTGGTCATGCCCTATATCAAGGAGGAAACCTTTGTTTACACGCATAGACTACCGACAAGGTTGGCTATCCTGGTTGTGGTTTTTCGTGGTTTTCCACAACTTCCCTTAATCGCCCATATAAGCGAATGCCGGGATAGTGCCCCAAAAAGCGGCCATGACCGTATACTCTTCCCCTTTAAAATCTGACACTTTGCTACCTACCACATATGGCATGTTACATGCTGACTGCAGGGTAACGAATTGAATTGAATACCATTTTACATAGGTCAAATGCCAAATGACCCCTGCTGCCATGCAATGTTTATGGGCATTATTATTGCATATATGTCCCTATTCACTTTCTTCACCTAAAAACAGCATAGAGCATTGAATAGCATGGAGCATATACCATGGCCTTGAAATGCAGCGTTTCGATTGGGCATTCGGAAATGCATTCCGAATATATATATTTTTTTTGCATATGGGATGTTACCAACTTTTGATGATTGTGTCTTTTCATCAATGTGCTTTTCCAAATCTATTGATATTTTTTTAATTAAGAATACACACCTTACATTTAAATTCAATTCAATTCAATTCAATTCTTTACCCTGCAGTCAGCATGTAGTATGCCATGTGGCAGGGGGCAAAGTGCCA
>JAQGCC010000749.1:0-30685 GCA_034698905.1 Xestoiulus laeticollis
GACGTCACTAGAAGACGACTATAATGCATTTTTATGCAAATTAATGCAAATAAGGCAACGAAAGAGAATAGAAACAGCTAGTTCTATTCCCCGTAACACCGCACCGTAACGAAAACGTGGAAGTGTGTAGGCGCCTTGACTTAAGAAAAACTATCAATACAGGAATTTTGAAAGAAATTTGCACCACATTTATTCGTATTGATGTGCAAAGGTCACGACAGATTTTTGTCTATCGTACAAAACGAGTAGAAAAAGTACCTACTACAAAGACAATCTACTCATCGCATGGGACCGGTTCTTAAATAAACCACTGAGTGTATTATGTACAAAATAATATGCAAAGGGAAATAAATTGCAAAGCTAAATTTATGCATTTGGTGGGAATTGCAAAAGATCACACACGTTGTCAATCAGGTAAAGGCACGCAGTGGACAACATGGGATTTTGTAAAAGTGGCTGATCGTAAAAGTCTTCGTTAAAACTAACTACTAATAAAAAAAAGGCAAATTCGACATTAGACAGTCATTTCAGAAAATCCTTGCAGTTCGCATGTTTCGGATATGTGCATTCTATCTAAAATTTAAAGCAAAATGGTTTTAAACATGTCAGAATATTTTGATCCGTTTATTTTGAACTGATACGATCTGCCACAAAACTGAAAGTGAAGTGAAATCCCCCAATTAGAAAAAAAAAAAAAATGACAATTAATGATAAAACATGAAGAAAGCACAACGCTTGGGCAATTTGCGGAATTAGGTGATCACGCACTTTGGAACCCCCCTCGATATTGCGGACAGGGGTCATTTTTTGCACGTTTTGGTCTCTTAACCACCTTTGGGATTCGACATCTTTGAGCGCATTCTCGAATACATAGTATGGACGACTAACATTGACTGGCCCTCTTGACGCTACCACGTTCGTGGATACCTTCAATGTTAAAGCTTTCCGACTTATTTATGAATACACATTTAATTCCATCCGTAAAGACAAAAATTAAGTAGGAAAGTTCTAGCATTGCAAGCATTATTGTTTCCTAATTCCCCTATCCGAACTTTCGTAGAATTGTTATGAACACCATTGCGATGAATTTAGAATTTTAAAACGGCTCGGAATCACTTGTAGACTAATCTTTTTTTTTTTCTTGTACAGAAACGTTTTATCTGAACATCTGCATAGAATCAAATCAGATTCACATTTCTCCGTTTTATCAATAAAAATAAAATAAATAAATACTTGGCCAATTCAAAATGGACGCACTATTGAGCTTTTTTCCTGATTACTAAATGAACTATATTTTAAAAACACACCATGAAACATCATTCTGATTTGAATTTACGCAGACAAACGTTTCTACACAAGAAATGCTACGAGTTGCTTATTAGCTCTACCAAATGCAAGTCCGCGAGCGATTTAGCATCAAAAACTCCAAAACCATGGTGAAGGGTGAAAACGTACAACCTCGTATCTCAGAGTCCAGTACACTCGCAATGCGCATCAGCAGCGCGCTTAGACGAATTGCCAACAGTTGATTTGGAAGAGAAAAATCATAATTTTTGAAATCAATCTACTGGGAAGAGATCTGTCCCAACATAGGATCCTTTTAAATAATAGGAGAAAGTAGTATCACAGATAATTTGCGGATTCTCCCCAATCCGCTCCTGCGTATTTATGTACGGGCGGCCAGCGGAACGACCTCTGAACTATGGTCACCAATAAGCCTTTGTTGCTCTAGGATTCCATGAGCAAATGCGTAGCACACTAGACACACCAGTTTATTGGAGTGTTTCTTGCATCGCCTAACTTTACTTTCATTTTTGCATTTTCCAATTGTTTTCAGGCAAATGCCATGATAGTGCCTCTAAAAATCAGCTGCAATCATTCTCCTTCCTCTCTGTAATTTCTTCTGTCTGTGTTCTATCGAATCCTCATGCGACTAACCTAATATAAGATAGGGCTCTCCAAGACCTTAGTTACCTTTGGGCCCTTAAATTACACTGAACCAACCATTCTAAACTGTCCAGTTTAAGAATCAAAAATCTAATGCAAAAGTTTGTTGCGTCTTAATCACTTTTTTTGGCACTTTTGGACAGGACCGCTACTCGAAGCTTTATAGAGCAACATATTCGTTTTCAGCCAAAACTTGTAGTAGATAATACGAGTAATGTTACTTCATCAAAACAAATTGAGAAACGTTTTCTCGGAGAAAAAGTAACGGACAGTCTTCTTAAAAAACCAGCAGCAATTTTCTGCAGAAGACGATCATTCTGCCACAGATTCTAGTGACTCTTTAAATTTAAAAAACCACTACGACGTGATCAGGACACGTAAAAAGCTTAATATTTTCTCGAATCCATGACTAACGATTGGCAACTCGTCAAAGGTGCTACTAACGATTACAAACTCGAAAACGGTAATAGGGTTTTAGACTAAGCTCGCAGTTGCGTCACCTCTAATACGCCAGCCAAGGATGATATTCCAGGGATTCCTTGCTGCGATCCCCGTAGTCGTAAAGAAGCTCCTCGCCGCAGTTGATGTCCTGTTTGGCGACCAAAATAAGTCGTGGAACGTCATCCAGAGTGAACGCTTTTGTGACCAAATTCCCATTCCTGCTGTGGTTGATGAGACGACCCAGCCGTCCCGATTCTTCGGTAGCGTCAACGCTGAAGGGTAAGCAAAAAGACAGCTTTCGATGCAATGCAACTTAATTTCAGCAAAGTTGTACCGATAGTTTATTAGATGAAAAGTCACTTACCAATACCTCCGGTTATTATGAACAAAGTAATACATATAACAGCCGGTGTTCTGGTCCTGGGCGTAGATTTTTTCCCGGTGCTTCGCCTCACCGTAATCGATCAGGTCCCCAGAGTACTCAACCACAAATTCACCCTTTTTGAAAGACCTTGTAGCGACGACTCCTCGACCTTTACCGAAAATCTGTTCCTCCTGCTAACGCGACGAGTTTGGAAATATTGTTATAACTTCGAATCGACTCTCATTTTAGTGGTAACGAAAATACTCTAATTAAATTTACCCTTAGCCCTTCCTCTTTTCCAGAAAGAAGAATTTCGGTGACTTTATTTTGTTTCTCCTTCTGCCAAATACAAATTCCAAATACGATAGAATCATCAGGCAAGAAATAAAAAAACCATACTCCTTACATTCCATACTCGTTACCATTAGTAGCGTCTGTGTCTGCCTACAGCTCCTCCTTATTGGAAAATATTCAGTGAGCTGCCGGTTTTTTCCAGGTGAAATCTTTATCCTGTTAAAGTAACATGGTGCTTTAACTACGCTTACAATTTACAGCACGAGTAATTCTTTGAAGGAATGGAAGGAAGAGTCCAGCACAGCTTTGAAGAATGCCAATATTTAAAGAAAACAAACCTTCTAACTCCAGCCGACTGGTTAACTTTTCTTTTGGATCGACTAGCTGGTTTTAAAGGATTAGAAACTACAGCCGCTGGTGACTTCCGTGCAATGAGCAACCTGGAATTTTCATCTGACCTGTTGGCGCCACTACTGGAATTGGTTTTCAAGACTGACGATGATTGGTCTGAAAGAATGTTCATTATTAAATTTTAGACAGAGCTTACCCCTATATTTCACATCTAAACTAGGTGGGTCCGACTTTTCATGTAAACTAAATGTTACAGAATGATGCCAAGACGCACTTTTGTTTGTTTTTGTACCAAATAAACTAAAAGTACCCATGAAATTTTAAGGCTTATCAAAATTGTTTGGTGTCCCACGTTCTAGTTGTTCGATTGAAAAAGTTTATGGCTCACTCATGCTCAGCAGCATTGCAATTATCAGTTTCAAAAACATTACCTCGAAGCTGAAGTTGTGTTGTTTTAGTAGACATCCGCAAAGGGATTTCAGACTTTGGCTTTATCTCTTCATTTGACTTTTCGATGTTTGGTGTAAAAAAATTTGTAATTCTCCCTTTGGCCTTGCCATTCTGGTGAAACGAAAACATGAATTTGTTCTTGCGTTACACAATATCAATTTTATGTTGGCATTTGTTAATGATTATGCCTATATTGATACCTGTACGATTTCGCTTTTGCTTTCACATTTGGCCACTTTCGAACCAGTGGGAAGGTCGAGTAACGTCAGCTGCATGGAAGGATGCGGCAGCTTAAGCTTTGTCGTTCCTAAACAATTCATGGAATAGAAAAAAAAGTTGGAATAACAGAATTGAAACAAATAAGCAGCAATTTCAGCCAAATTCACAATGGTTTGAATATTTACAAAATCAGCTCAAGTCTGCAAAATATTACTTGAGATTAAAAGTTTCGATGATGGTAACACGAAGCATCCACCAAGCATCAACATTTGTATAACATAACATAGTTATATGTGAACTCCAATGATATATACATGCAGTTTCTTTTTTTGATCTCATAATTTGATCTTAATTGCTAATAATTCAAAAATGATAAAGGAGAAACGTGTGAGCTGATAAAAACATATCTTATTAGTGCAAAAGCAAAGTTGAGATAATAATGCAAAAATATATTTTATCTTATGCCAAAACTGGAATGTTTCAAAGAAATGATTTTGGGGGAATAATCGAATCAAATTCATATACTGACTCGTTTTTCTAATATCTTAATTTTCTCGTACTTATAATCACGAAGACCTTACGATCATAGTTGCCTCTTGGAATATGGGTTACATTTTAGACTTGACCATTTAATAGTAAAATTATGAATCTCTGCATGATTAACTTCAATCTCTTAACTTTTAAAATGGTGTACAATAATTACATGTAGGTACATTGAAAAATGCGGAAATTCCCTATTTTGCAGCAGGTTCATGTCTGCAGATGAACCTGTCTAAAAGCATATACCAAGAGAATGCTTTTAGACAGGTTCTACTGTATTGAAGTTTTGTTAGGTAATAGGTTTGATAATAGCCTATTTGGATTTTCTTGTACGAAAATTTCCTACATCCAACGTACGATTTTATTTTAATTTTATCCTGTTAATTAGTAGAGAAAAATACTTCAATAATAATGTGTACTCGCGTTCAAATGTAAATTACATCAGTAATATTTAATCAGCATATATTAACGCCAAACTAAACAATTAAAGTACAATGTACAAAGATCGTCCAGCAATTTTCATGAAATTTAGCAATTATTTATTATCTCTTTTTTTGTTGCTGATGTAAACAGTGGAAATAACAATTGTTGACGTTAATACCAGGACGAGTTTCTACTACGCTTTGGACCTTGAAAACCACCTCGACATTCACCTTTTCAAGTACTTTTTCTTCACTTTTACAACCTGAGAAAGTAGTTAACAAATTTAACTTCAAAAATCGTCAAAATTGCAAAGAAACCGAACCTCCGTAAACAAAACCGTATGACATATCTGCCTAATTTGCATTTCCCCCTCCCCGTCCTCATCAGTGGGCCATCACCTTCAAATTTTCATGAATGGCTTCGCGGAAGCTCGTAAACAACTCGAAACCGAGACATCGGCGTGGGAAAATGTTCATCCGAAATGAAAAATAATTTAAAGATCGACCCATCCGAGGGAATGGATGCTTAAAAAAAGGCCAACTGAAAGTGCAACGTTTAGAAAAAAAAAAACGATCGAAGCTTACCTTTGGCCATATTGGTCACGATCACTGGCGGTCGATTTCGCTTCAAGCGAATCAGCAAATGGCAATCGAAGGGCACGTCCAGATCAATCGGGCAGCATTTCGATTCTTCCTTCAAAATTTCGAAAGTGTCCGCCATCGGAGATTTAATTTAACGCCATGGATATTTCAAAAAGGAAATGAAGCAAAGACATGCTGGTGGACCTCAAAACCAAGGAATGCACAGTCGCTCTCTCTCTCTATACTACATTCGAACGCACAAAGACGACTCCTGATTGGCCAGCCTAGTCTTTGGCGCCTAAAACCGTTACGATCGCAGCGCCCTTATGCGGCAGCTCACCGAAGGGTGGCACGCAGGCGTTTTATTGGAAGGTTTCCGTGTAATATTTTGAACGGGGCGTGAGACGACATACACGCACTATTTTCAAATTTTTAGTTTAATTTTGTCAAAATGATAAATTTTGAAAAATAGGGATTTTTTTGCATTATTTTTCTCATATTCATCTACTACCTTTATTAGCACGGTTCCGAAGATTCCGTCCGAACTAATAAAGGGAGCGTGAGATAACATGTTACATGCAGAGAGACACTATTTACAAATTTCCAGTTTTTTTATCAAAATAAATATTAATTTGATAAAAATAGTGCATTTCCCCCCATTTTTGACACTACATTTATTGGCTCTAGTCCGTCCGAACTATAATGAACGGCACGTATGTGAGAGGGCAAAAATGTGCAGATCAAGCCTATTTATTTCAAATTTCCAGTTTTTTATCAAAATAATAATTTGATAAAAATACTGCATTTTTGAAGATTTTTTCTTCTCATTTTTGACAATTTTTGACCATTTTCAAATTTCCACTATAATTTGCATTAAACTTGCACAGGAGATGCTCCGATCAGAGTCCATTCTATCTAGAAACCAAGTTTCTTCGACGACGTTTACACAAAAACGAACAAAGTTTCATTAAAAAAAATTAACTTATTTTCTCGAATTTGGGTAGCGATACAGAGAACAAAATGCTGAATGCAAGTCGCGCACAGAAATATTAACGATAGTTCGCAGCGCATATGTTATTATTCACAATCTGCAAACAAATAATGTTTCAAACGGCGAATGAACAATTTAAAACTGCAGATTATGTTTAACAAAACACAACAGGAGCAGTTGCAAAAATGCGGCATAAATGAAGAAAAAAGAAATAGGACGAATCGTAGTTTTCTTAAAAAAAAATAGCTAACGACATATATTCGATACTTATTTTAAACGGGGAAGGAGAAATTTACAAGATATTCAAAAAAAGTGTTCCCTTTAAGTAACGCAATGTGGAAAAGGTCCTGCCGATAGGCTAGTCGTAAATGGCAAAAGGCACCATCTACATTTTCCGTTCGCTTTAGTCGATTGTGGCATTTGAGCATTCGGAAAACGAGAAATCTGATGTTAATGGGATGCTAAACCAAAAATTTGCTTAATTAATTTTCCTGGACATAAGATCAGTAATTCGTGTAGATGGTGCCATTTGACTTCCTTTTCGAGCTAGCATATTACAAAGGACACGAGATTGGGATGAATTACAGCATCGGCGCATCAATAAACTTCTTCTTTCTCGTTTTTCCTCATTTTATATTAAATTTGAGTCTAATACGTATTCGTAATCAAATACCATTCTAAATAAACGATAGAACGCAAGCGCAATAATTACATTTGGAAGGAAGGAAGGAGAAGGCAGTGGGTCGTTGGGCAAAGAATCATGAACTGCACATGGAAATTAAGGGGCAATAAATACGAATCGATTAATAATAATAATAATCCAAGATTTCAAAATATACATTTGAAAAAAAAATGTTCTAAACACATAAATTAATCGTTTGGAAATATGGCAACAAATAGGATCTAAGTGCCTTTGAATCGTTGGTGAATCTATCTAGAGGATTTGGGTTGGTAGGGAAAGAGGGAGAGGAACATCGTTCGCTTACGAGGGGACGAGAAACAGTAAGTTGCAATGGTAAAACCCAAAAACGGTCTATTTCTTCACTCGAGCAGCGCTCACCGCCATTTTTTACACAAATTTTTGCCTTACGAAACAAGAATGTTTTGAAAGCCACAGGGGCTGTTACAAGAGTAAACACTGTATTAATTGCATCGGGTAGAAATTCGTATCCCAACCAGAACTGCAAATTATTTTAACAAGTTCCCTATGATGTTCAAATAAATTGCTCGATCATTAATCAAGTACAAAACAATACCAAAAATATTCGAAATGAAATTTCAAATGGAATTTTAAACGGCTAGTTTTAGAGAAACTTGAAATGTTCTTTGAATTCTTTTCGAATGGGGGAATAAGCACAATATTTTAGATATCGACAAATCTCAATTCAGCGAATTTTACCATTGCAAGCACGGTGTCGAGAATCCCCTTCCGACTACCTGGAAAGTACGAGTCGGCTATCATGTACAGCCAAACTCGTTCATGGAGAGCGTGCATAAAAGAGCTCGCTTCGATCGAGAAGCGCCGCCCACCGCGATGAAGTGGCTCGTTGAGCCGTCGCTTCGAGCCGGACCACTTGCTGTCAGAACGACTCCGTGTACATTTTGGTAGCGTCCTGCGTCAACACGCCGACAAGCTGAACGTAACAATTTAATGGAATCACAGAACCTGAAAACATACGAAAACGCGCATTGTAAAATCTAAACTTTTAGTTTGTTGAAAAAAATTCAAAATTTCACAAACATGTGCCAACATTACAGTAAAAAATTTCAAGGTAATTTTTTAGTACGTATATTGATAAATCGATACATGCCAAGAGTTAACACTATTTAAAGGTTCGCTATTGACAGGTTTTACTGTATTAAACACTAGGGCAAAATATTTTGCCGATATGTTTCTCGTCTACAAAAAATGTTCATCTCACCGACAATCCTCAAACCGTCCTCGGTACGAAGACGAATCACTTGCATCTTATTGGCGGTGACGCCCGGCATGGCGGCCATCACCATCTCCACCTTGGACCAAACACTGAGCACAGAGCCGCTGAGGATGTGGTAGAGTTTGCGTCTCACTCCCATATCGCAAGGAAGACCCAGTGAGATTTTCTGGCACGAACCACGCCTAGGAAATTCAGAAAAAGATATTTTGAGAATTGTGTTTGCACGGTACAAAAGTCAAAAGCGAGACGGCAGCTTACCAGTATACGTGTGTGCAAGTAACGCTGGCGCTCTCGAATTGCTCCTGCCAATGGGGCTCGGCCAAATCTGGAATAACCTGATAGAAAAAAACTGGTTAGTTTGCCTGAATTGCACGCTCAAATTCCTGGGATTCACAACTGAAATAACGTTAGCAGAAGAACAGCAACTAACCTTTTTGTACTTTCTCTTGATTTGCTCGAGGGATTCCTGCCGCAGCTGAAGACCGGTATTCGGCCGATAAATGCTGTACATTTTTTCTCCTCTCTCCTTCTTCTCCTTCTTTCGACTCACCGTCGCGTTACTCACAGCCAAGATGGTTGTGTATTTACCATTGCGAGCCTGCGATAAACGGGGGCAAAAACTTTAAGATACCTCTAAGAACACGGACATGGCAAACTTAAAAAAAACCTGAAGACTACCTCCAACGATATGTAAAATCCTTCTTCGTTTCCGACCAACTCGGTCCAGATATCCTGAGCTTGAGACCACGTCATGCCTCTCTCCACGCTGACCTGAAAGTGAACTACCGACATTTTAACCGAGCACTAGATGGACATTTGTACAAGAAAATTGGCTATTAGAAAGAAAGATCGTACCGTGTGTAATTCGAGCTTGGCTGTGCCAGTAGCGTGCTTAATAATAAAATTATCACATTTAAGTCGCTTTACTTGATCCCCAGCGGCTCCGAGATCTGGAATAACAAAGTCTACGGGTTTAAAAGCCATCCGACGGAGGAAAAAGCGATGAAAGAATGTAAGGCAGAGCGTGATATGCATACCTAAAATACCCAAATCGAATCTCCCGGCCCGTTTCGCCTGCATGATTATAGCAGCGTGAGTGTCGGAGAAGTATTTGAAAAGGCGGTTTTGCAACTCGACTCGCATGCCCAAAATGCGGTTCAGGAATTTGCTCATGTTGCTATAATCTATAACGAAAAATACAATTAATTACAAATCGGGATTTAGTTTTATTAGGGGTGTTCACGATTCTAAACTTAGCGCCTTTTAACTGAATCGCGATAACTTATGTTAAGAGGGTTGCATACCAGAATAAGCCTTTTTTCTAAATTATTTTTAATTTAATTTTGGAATGCGCCGAATGTAATTTTATAATTAGCCCCGATGGAGTCAAAACATGGCACAGCACATCAAAGGTGACAACTCGCCTGCCCAAGCTTCAGACAACTAATCAAAAGCTTAATTTGTCTTGATAAGATTCTGATCGTGATAACCCCAGGTGCTACTTCCTTTTGTATTACCTTTGTCTAAGTTAAATAAGTAAGGATTGTGTTCATCTTGAGTAACCAATCCCACGCCGATTAAAGCTTGTTGGATATCTGAAATTGGCAGAATTAAACGCGAGTTTAACACAAGCACAGAATAATCGTAAGCGCAGTCCCGATAATACTTGCCACTAAAAAAGTCGCCCTTATAATCTTTGGGTGGTGGAACTATGGGAGCTTCCATTCTCACCACCGATTTCATCACGGCATCGAGAGCAGCCCGGCCGTATTTGTTATCAATGTTGAACTGGCTAAGATCCCTCGTTTCCGTTGCCCGACGATCGCCGTGCGTCAATGCCCCCTACGACGGAAAAATACATATCAAAACACAATTCACAAGCGTTTACTCTCGACTGCTCCGGACGGCAATGCTTACCAAACTCTCTAATCGTTTCGCTACTATCGAAGCGAATCTCCTTTCCCCGGCCAAATCCGAGATGAGGAAAAGGTATTCGGGGGCATTCACTTGATTGGACCTGTGAGTTCGTCCTAGAGCGCGAGTGGAAAAGATGAGCACTTACTACAATGACTAACACAACTGAATGTAAAATTAAAAGAAATACGGACCAAACTGCTGAATAGCCCTATCAGCACTCCACGGCAGCTCCAAGGTGATGTGGACTCGACGAAGCTGGTTCTGCGCCCGCCGATCGGACTGGAGCGAAATGCCAGAACTTGCAGCCTCTGATATTATGGCTATGTGCTGTTAACAGATAATAAGAATTTGAATGGATGCTTTCCAAGAATTGAAAAACCCTTATACAAAAATCATTAATCGGTTCTGTTCTAATATTCCCCGCCACCCTAAGGTTTTTTATACACTATTTATATACATTATAACATAATAAAAAATAATCCCATATATATTTCAAATATTTATAAGTCCAATACCGCAAATACAGTAATTACTGTAATTAATTAATTGTCATATTGTGAATATTGTAATATATATCGAATATTGTAAATATTGTGTGGCGGGGTATATTAGAACAGTACCCAAAAATCTACAAATTGTTAGAATGCAAAATTTAAAAAAAAAATTGACCAACCTTCTCCCCGTTCATGAACCTCTGCTTCTCGGTCAAGTTCAACGTCTCCAAGGGAACATCTATCTCGCAACGGGACTCGTACTGAATTCCGCCATCGCTGTTGCTGACGACACGACCTTTGCGACCAGTCATCTAGCGACAAAAGAACACCGGAAAACTTAGTGACACTGGAAAACCCAACCGATCCGAGAGAGAGACGTGTGACACTGCTTTACCTCCGCAACATTTTCCGTCCCACCGAGGTCGTCGATTAGCTGATCCAAAGTGTTAGGCGGCAAATCCTCCCCAAGTCGTTCCAGCCTGGCGAGCAGCTCGTCTTTCATATTGCAAGCTAGTTCTATGGAATCTTTTGGCGGTGCGGCAGTAGTGCCGTTCAACTTCATTTTCTCCTCAAAACTCTGCGTCTTCGGCCGAACGGGCTTCTCCTTTTTCTTATGCTTTTTCTTCACGTTCGCTTTCGTCTTCTTCTTGGATTTGCGGCTCACCCAAGGATCTGCTGCATATTTCAAAAGGCGTAAACTTACAACGTGCGTTTGGGCGCAAAAAACAACAAGATTAATACATACCATCGTCACTATCCGAACCGTCGCCGAACGGGTTAAAATCGCTCTCGGCATCAGAGTCGCTGGCCTCCGCGGAGCTGGCATCGCTCTCTTCGCTACTTGAATCAGACGCGGATGCATGGAAATCGCTGTCGACATCAACTATAGAATTACTATCCTCCGAGTATTTGTCTTCCTTGTATCTTTTGCTACCTTGTCGAGCTTTCCTTTCTGCAAATCGATGATACGTTTGAGCATGTTTGTAACCATCACAAATTGTAGGAATTACGTTCCAGCAAAAAAATAATTTACCCGGCTTTCTTTTGACTCCGGAAGAAGTCGACGGAGATGGCACAGGGCTGTCTTCCAGCAGGGAATCCATCAAAGTTTCCCGTCCGAGAAGCCTGTTAATTCTCCGCCTGTCAGGTGCCGGAAAATGCTTTTCGACTAGCGATTGAAAAACTCCCCTAAAGTAGAAAATAAGGATAAGAATTTTGTTTTACAACACCTGATCCTTGAACCGTGCGGTCCACTTACTTTGCGGTGGAAACGAAATCGCTCAATTCCCCACCCGCTTCTTCCAGCTGCTCCAGGGTACGAGCTTCCCCGGTTGATTGCAAGCCAATCACGACACACTGTAAATTTACGACAAGGGATTTAGTAAAACAGAAACAATATAAGAGTTTTTACAAGAACAAGGGTAATAAATACCTTGTTGTTTTTTACAGCCTCCCTTGCAAGCTTGACAACGTGTTTCACTTTAGACGCAATGCACATGTATTTAAAAAACCTCTGATGAGCCGACCAAAACTGTCCCCACATCGTTTTCTTCATTCTCGGCTCTCCGTCGATCAACTCGACAGCTCGCTGAAACTTCGCTCGTGCATCGACCCACTGAAAAGTTAATCGAGAAAAGAAATGGTGAGCAAACCCATAATCAAACCAGCGAGACTTGAAAATTAAAACCATCGCAATGCTCACCAGGTCGACGGACTGATCGTATACTCTAATAAAATCCTCGCTGAGAGGAATTTCGTCAATCTTAAAACTCACACCCGAGAAACTAAGCTGCCTAGCGATGTAGGTGCCTCGAAGCTGTTTAAAAAAAAAATAAGCGAGGTCAAAACAATGCGTGACAAAATGGAACCGGAGCGAGAAAACTCATCTCGAGACTAACCTTCATGTCCATGGCTACGATTTCCATAGCGCCAACGCCACTACAAAAAAAAATCCTCCATTAGATGCATGGCAATATTTTAAATCCAGGGGCAAAAGCGTATCGTTAAAACAGCTTACCGTTTTTCTACGGCGTTAATAAAATCTGTGAATTCCCTAAAAGTAGTGCCGGGACCCCAAAGACCCAATCTTGTCATGTAAGCCATGTTCCTTGGCTCAGAGGCACCTATTATAAAATAGCGTTTATTTTATAAATTAAACAAGACCTCGAAACAACAACCGGATGACTAATGTATTGGTAATTAGCTGAATTCAATCGAACAATCGAGACTTGCTTATTTATATGAAGTGTTTGACTTACCTGTGGCTGAGGCATATACGATCCTTGCTTTCGGAAGTCGGTTTTGCAATTCGAGTACAGTTAACCCTGTTTTAGTAGACTTTGCAGATCCCGTAGGACAAAGGTTTTTAGCTTTATGACATTCGTCAAATACGATCTAAATTGGAATGTCAAGGATAATCTATGCAAACCTCAGTAAAACAACTAACCTGAACTAAACTTTCATGGATTCTCATAACAAAATATTCATTGTTTTGAAAAACAGAACAGGGATAAAAAGAATGGGTTACATTTATGATTTGAAAATAATTATGCCTAGCTGTCGAACGGAACACAGTTGATTAGCTACCGATGACCAGCAGCTAATCCCACTAAACCAAGTTTGTTTGTTTCATAAAGGATACACATCCATCGAAATCTTCACCGCACCAATGCAGCAACTGCTTTAATCTAGTCTTGTATTTGCCGCTGGACTGACTTTCGCCTATGAGCGAGGAGTAGGTGGCAAATATCACTCCTTTTTTCACGCTGCCATTCACTTTGGAAGATATCTTGGCATATTTAAACTAGAGGATGGACAAAAAAATTGACATGCACGGTTAATTCCTATGAGACAATAATCTCCAAGGTAAATGCGCAGTGGACAATTTCTTACTTTGTTTAAAGGATTGACGCTTAGCTTTCCAGCACCGATATCTTTGAGATCTCGTTCGGCATCATATTTGAGATCGTTCGAAACGGAAACCCTACAGTACAAATACAAGATTATTAATAGGAACATGTATATGAAATAACGGCTTAAAAAAAATGTGGAAGCTTACCAAATGGCCCTTTTTCGACCGAGCAAATAATTTTCGTAAATAATCCCTGCGATAGTTCGGCCTTTTCCTACGCCAGCTCCATCCCCTGTTAAATGTAAAACAATAGCAGGCATTTAACATAACGTCCGATCAAATCAAGTATAACTGGCCCTCGATACAACGAATGCCCAGGATATAGGAAATTCTTTCGTTATATTCAGAGGAATGTTTTTACGCATTTTTGTGTGCTCATTTTTTTGAACTCTTTACAACAAAAAAACCTACCTATGAGAAATCCAGCTCTTGACCCATCAGGCAACAGCTTATCGTGCTGCTGAGAAGCGTATACGATCGCTTCCAACTGTAGTGCCGATAAATATTTGTAATCAATAATTTCCTCGGGAATGGACAGGCTGTACCAGACATCCGGAGGTTGGACACTGGACAGAGAACTTGTTTCCACGACTGGATCCGGGTGCTTTTCGCCGATTTTTACTGCCAAAGAATGAATGAGTGTTCAAATGCCATCATCAGTGGAAATAAAAATGTTTTTTAGACACTACATTATTTGCTAAAATTGACTTCTTCCAATTTGCTTGTTTCTTTCAGACTATGAAGTTAATCTGTAACTTACGTTTACTAGGCATATAAATGGCGTATGTCTCTGCATGTCCCAGTTCGTCATCTTCTTCGTCATCGTCAGCTTCTGTCGTTTCGGACTTGATGGCAGCACCAAAATCTCCGTAAAGATTCTAAAGGCATGCAACGAACATCATCAGGAAACGATCGGTAACTTTTGTGCATAACTGCCAAGAAAAATAGCTTACATTGGCAGCGGCGGCAGTTATTTTTTTGAAGTGGTCATCATTGTTCCATAACTTTGATACGTTAGCAGGTGTGGGGAGATTCGCTCGATTGAACCCATTGTTTGCCAGCAGCTTCTCCTGATTAGCATTAAAAGCAGAAGGTCCACGCTGAAGAAAATTTCCCAGGATAGTATGAGGTTGTTGTTGCTGTTGTTGGTGGTGATGGATCAGCAGCGACTCTTGGATCTTTTGAAGCGGAGTCAAGCTTGGAGTCACAATCTGTCTGTTAGGACCCCGAAATCCTGTTTGCTATTGTCAAAACGAAAACATTGTAATGATGTGATTTCCATGTTAAGCTTTATCAGTAGGCTATGATAAAATGGTAGGTTACCTGTACCGATCCATCCAAAATATCGACATTTAGATCCATCCCCAGACCCGATGCGTCAAGAGCAGCAGATAGCAGATCTGGGCCAGATGACTTTTTGCCATCCTAAAAAATATAGCATTATGTATCAGAAAAAACTAGACTATCGTTTTTAAAAATTACTTATTAAAGCACAGTAAAACTTGGATTAACGGTCAGGGTTGGGAAGCAACGGTTAATCGAATAGACTGAGAAAGGAAATTGTAGGCATTTTCTTTTGTTGTTTTAATTCTTGTGTTTTATGAGCAACAATGTTTACAAGGTTTCGCCATCATTAGCTTCAGTCAGAGTTTATCCTACCAATTTTTTAAGATTTGACACTTGAAGATCATCTTTTGCAACAGCACATTGAAAAATTGCATCTTCGTTCTTCGTGGCATAATTTATTCTCTAACATAAACTGTCATCTTTTGAAATGTAGCTTACAATATACAAAATGGTCAAAGTAAGAGCAGCAGAAGAATGTACATTTTACAGGTGTTTTCCTGCATAACTAGAACCTACACTATTGTTTAGGCTAAATATGCCTTTCCTGTTCTTATATAATATCGAGCAAGCTTTCCACATGCTTATAAATACGAAATTGTTTTAAAAACTAAAACAATTCCGTTTATATGGCAATTTTGTTCAACATACCCTTTTTAAAAGAGCTTACTTATTAAAAATGATTTAATGAACCCACCACACTATGCCAAATGCAGGTAAGAAGTTAGCAAAGGCCAAAACCATTTTTGCTTTACAACATTTCTAATTTTTTGTTTAAAACAGTGGCTGACCAGCTACACTATTGATGGAAGATTTTCTGGGGAGAGCCCGTAGATTGTATTAGTAAAGAGAAAGTGGCATGGCAATACCGAAATTTTAGAGAAAGCATAGAAGCACCTGTGGAAAACAGTAGTCAGAATAACTCACCTAGTTTTAAATATTTTTTCCCAGGGTTTTTCTTATTGGCCCAAATGCGTACTTACCAGCAGGATGTGAACATGCCCATTGGGTATTAGTAAAAATATTATATTAAACAAAGGACATTCCCGCATGACGTCATGCAACAACCAATGATACCATGCGGCCCTTGACCCAGGGAATGTGGGCACCGTGCGTGTTGTCAGCACGTGTTTCATGTAGGACTGTAGGTAACAGTTTCATATAACAAGGTTTTACAACTTTTTAAAAAAAATTCTATATTGAATTTTACAATCTTATTGAAACCAATTCTTAAACGATTTGGAATAGATCTTATACCAAGTAACTAAATCAGACAGGCGAGGTGAATATTTTAAAAGATAAATTAGTGAAATTATGGCTTATTTAGCATTAGGGGTAGGAAGATACCGATTCGTACGAATTCAAAAACTAGACTTTTCACTTAGGCCTATACTCAAGTCTCGATTTTGTTAAACCAAAGCATTGGATTTGAGAACAAGACGTGGTTAAAAAAAAAACAAAGGCAGTTAATGCGGTTAATCAGACGACAAAACATTAGAAGAAAAAAAATTAACGAAAGTCATAACGAAACTAAAAAGAGTTGCGCAAGGATGAATGAGATGGAAAATTTCGAACACCAAAAATAAAGTAGGAATTCGAAATTCTTTCGAAAATATGAAATTGAGAGAGTGTACGACATCCACACGAGACAATTTGAGGTGAAGTCGTATTTTTAACAGGGTTTCTCTCAACAAATATCGCTGATTTGTAAAAAACTCACTTTATTAGGAGCAGCCGACATCCTCGATGCTAGCGATAATTCTGCGTGCTTCTCTACTTCCGACAAGCACCATCATGATGTAGTCGTGCTACCCACAATGCATCGCGCTACCCACAATGCATCGCGTTTCCCACAATGCACTACTGCCGCAGTGTTGTCGACATGTGGGGAAAATGACACACGGTCAGTTATTGGTCACTGCCAATGGAAAATGGCGCCTTAATTGGGATGACTTGTTCTAAGTAGATTTTGGTTGCTTAATTTTTCATGTCACCAACTGAATGAAGTGCAATAAAAAAACTTTCTATAAATTGAAGTGGACTTCTCCTTGCGACTGTTCATTGCAATACCAGTTATTTGAAAAAAAAGGCCTCTGAAAATCCAGCAATGGTGCTATACTGTTCAGCGAGAGGTTGTAAGAACCGATATTCATCAAATTCCATTCTCAGCTGGCACAAGTAAGTTTTTGTGAATTAAATATCAAAATTAAAATTACAGTACATTTACTGAACAATTAATTATGAGTTTAGTTCTACATGTAAACAGCAAAACCTGTGAATAACGCACAGCTATCTAATCGAGCCATAAAAGGTGCGCTAGCTACTTGGAGAGAGAGAGAGTGTACTGAAAACCTGTAAGCAGCGTTTCTCTATATAGCGTACTACCTAAAAGTAGTCATCCCTCACAGTCGGCATGGATCAATTTTACAGCACCGGGCTGAACCTGCAAAAAGCACTCTCTCTCTCTCCAAGTAGCATAGCCAATATGATTCAGTCCCAAAGGTCCCATATTCACAGGTTTTGCTGTATTTTCAGGTTTAGCCAGTTCTATAAAATTGATCCATGCCGTCTGTGAAGGATCATTACAGGTCGGCACGGGTGTGTATGTTCATCACTTCCGCTGAACCTTCAATTAAGTTGCAATCTCCCTCCAAGTAGCGCTCCTTCGGGATGTGCTATTCAGTTTTGCTGTTTTATACTTTTGAGCATCGTTGGCTTAATTTAGGATAGGTTAAACCAATTTACCAGTCATTGAACTGTTACTCGATCATTAATTTTATTTATATTCACCGTTCAGATTTCCATTAAAGAAAGATGAACTGTGCCAGCAATGGATTCATAACGTTAATAGAGAAAACTGGAAACCAAGCTCTTCAAGTGTGCTGTGTTCCCAGCACTTTACTTCAGAATGTTATTACAATAGAAAAATTGATAACAAGTGTAGAACCAGATTACATGCCAATGCAGTGCCAACAATATTTGCATTTCCCCCTCAGTTGCTGATGTCTGTGAAGAAATGGACAGTACTTGAGCACACTCCCACACCACCCAGTCATAATAATAATGACAGTCCATCTTTTTTTGGTGATGATAATCATTTGCAAAAATCTGAGAATAAAAAAAGATTACATCAATGTACATCCACATCTTCTCCCAGTCCCTGTCGTGATAATAGTCCAAGTCCATCTTTCTTTGCGGATGCTGATCATACATACACAGTTGGCTCCAGTACATCTGACCAGTCCATACTGAAGCGCAAGTTGTCAATTGCATTGGATAAATGTGACATTATGAAGAAAAAGTTAAAATCTTGCCAGCAAAAGTTACGAACAAGTGTGAGAAAGGAGAAATTGCTAAAAGAGGTGTTACAGCAGCTTAAAGGTCGAAGATATTTATCAAACGATGCAAGTTATAAATTGTTGGAATAAATGTTTAATGTTAAAATAAAAATAATTTTAGCAGCAATTTTGAATACATTTGACTATTTAATGACTGTAAGCCCCAGGCCAGACTAGGCTATTAACGCGCGTTTGGCTAGTCTCAAACAGGGCATCAAATTTTTAATTTAAATTCTAGAATTATAACATTTTCACATTAATCACATTAATATCTATGTCAAAAAATACCCTATTAGGGACCGATCACAAGTAGCAAATATTAATATTAAATATCTTCATTAAAAAATTGACAATTTAATTACAATGCTTTAATAATTACAACCAGGATTGGAAAGTTAATCCAATCCTAAAAAAAATATTTTTACACAATACAGGACTAAATATACAAATTCATATTTCGTACACTGCTGTTAATTACATGAACTTCCCAGCTGCAACTTTCCACAATTCATTATTTTACATTTTCTTTTTCAAATGTATCAGAAATTATCTTCTGGTTTTTTTGCACTTAATTATTAGTTGTGCAACCTGCGAAGACTCTATAGGAAGTCCACAAATTAATACATGTATAATAGCTAGGACGAGAACTTAATGCGAGAATTAAATTTGCTTGCAGAAAATGTATACAATATACAATTAATTTACATAAATTTAACTAGGAATTAGCAACTAATATTCTAACATAAAGTGCATGCGGCTTAAACCAAGCTCACATCTCGAAACTCGTTAAAATAAATGTTTTCGAAATTTATGAATTTTCCACCGGCACTTTGGCTAATCTCTAAGGTATTTTTATGTTTATTTTTTGGCAAAAACTTTTTTTTTGTAGATTTGGCTCTAGCTTTTGGCTTATGCCGGATTCACATCTAGGCGGATTTTGTCCGCCTGGCGGATTTTGTCCGCCTGGCGGAGGCGGACAGCTCCACGCATGCGCAGTGCATCTTTGGCCATAATTAATGCCGTATTTTCACCAAGCGTTTTTGGGACAGAAATCGGTGAGTGCGCACTCACCGCTTCTCACCGATTTCATGCGCACTCACCGATTTCTGTCGCAAAAACGCGTAGTGAAAATACAGCATTAGTATGGCTAAAGATGCACTGCGCATGCGTGGAGCTATCCGCCTAGATGTGAATCAGGCATTAGAAGATTTATATAACATAATTACTCATGTGCAATAAGCTAACCTAGGAAAGATACTTCTTTTAATGTAAGGAGCATGTGTGATGCAAACTTAAACCAGATTCGAAAAGCCTACTAAGCGAGATTCATTAAAGTAACAAAAGGGACTATAGTACGTCCACACCAACGAAGCAGGTTCCGTGAAACAGTTTTGCAGAGTTTCTTATACACCGGTTTGTGAAACATGGTGTCCAAATTGCATCGCTCTTTGATGTGGACCACCATTTTTGCTGGATCCATGAAACTGTTTCAAGAAAACTGCTTTAAGTTTTGTAAAATGTTTCGATAGTTTGGCCGCACCTTAAGAATCACATGAACGCTATCTTACGTTTGCAGTCGAGCAAAATTCACATTATAAAAAAAAAACGTTTTTACAACGTTTCTCTAATCTCAAAGATTTCGATATTTCGTCATCAAAATCATTCAAATACCAACTTGTCACTGTTATTTGGCCATTTGGGAAGCTGCCGAACATGATTTCTAACATGAGTGCAACAGGTTAATCTAGAAAGGATACTTTCTAAGCAGCATTTTAAACAGTGGTTTTATCAACGTCGAAATAATTCAACGTCACATTTGATCATTTTTACGAATAGGCCTACAATTAATTTTTGACTGCTTTAAAAGAAGAAAAACTTCCACAACTGATAGCTAAATTGTTTAAGTAAAATAATCTTATATTCGGCTTATCTACGAGGCCAAATAAGATTTTCACCTATCATCAAAATTAAATCCAAGGAAGAATTTAAAAGTCTGGCCAAGACCGATGCTAGTAATTTTTAGAACGTTAGGTTTGCCTATGAAATAAATGAGTTTCCTCATTAAAGAGTTAAAAATTCCCAAAACGGAAATCAAATACTTTTGATCATAACATTATATATATAGCTAGGATTAATTGTAAAACATTTTTTGCCAAGTTTTAAATAAAAGCTGCATTTCTCGTCGATTTTGGTTCATTTCCAAATGAAGAGGAACCTTACATCGGCTATTTTTACACATTGTGTCCACCAGCTTTAGTGAAGCACCGCCCTGGGCTCGGGGCAGGATGAAAACTTAGCTGAACTAGGACCGATCTTGAAACTCGATGACTTTGGACTTTCGGAAGACTCTCCAAACAAAGTACGAAATCTGAAATGACATAACAGAGATGGGTAAGTTGCACGTTACAAAATGACGGTAATCATGAAAGTATCACTTGATTATTAGTTGTTAATAAAAACTGACGGGTTTTAGACGGTTTAAAATTGAAATCCTAGTTTAACAAATACCAAAAAAGAATACAGGTATCTAAATTCCAGGACAATCTACTATCTGACTTACAGTTTGCGAATGCCAGAATCGTGTTTCTTCCAAGGTGCATCATCGGGTTCCCGATTGATTGGTCCTTGCACCGGTGCTTCTTCTTCTTCAGTACTGCATTGAATAAAAAAATTAAGGTTTAAAAATGCCCAACAAGGATTCCTTCCATTTTACGATTCACAACAACCATAAATCACTTACGGAGTAGTTTGCTTGGGACGAAACAGTTCCAGTTCATCGTGGAGCTCGCTGACTCTGGCCTTCAATTCGTTGCGTTCGAAGAGAATCTTGCGTAATTCGTTCATCGTGAAACGCGGCCGATCGGGATCATCCAAGTCGTACATGACTTTGTTACTCAAATTGGGCATTGTCGGGCTCTGAAATTTAAAAAAAGAATTCATTCATGATTGTCCCGTTTTCTCTCTCGTCTCAAGCAATGTGGCATTTCCATTTGAGTAATCTTACAAACACGTGTTTTCAAACTACAAAATTACGGGTTTTTATTGCAAATGTCTAGGATTGGAGAGAAAAAAATATTAAGGAAGCTGCCAAATTAGAAAAAAAAGCATAGTAACCTTCATCCTAAGTAGATCCTCGTTGGTCTTCCTGGTCGCCCCTAGATTTTCCCTCATTGCTTGTAACTCCCTTTGCTGGTCCTGCAGCTGCATTTGCAGTTCGGCTTTCTCTTCGATGAGAGCCCTCGTTTGCAGTTGGCTATTGCGCTGCTTTCTGTGCAACTCTTTGTTGGCATGAGAAAAGCGCTCCAGCTGAGTCTGCGTTGTTTCCAATTCCACCGCCTTCAGCTGGAGATCTCGCTCTTTGAGCCTCAATTGCTCTCCTTGCTTCTCCAACACCACGTTCATCTTCTGAAGGATGACGAGATCGGTGTCGTGATTGCATCCTAAGAAAAAAAAAATAAACTCTAGTAGTGGCCCTTGGATGTCAAGATTTAATTAAAAATGCAATGAAGAGTAAATTTGATGAGTTATCTTACCCAAATCGGTCGCCGAACCTTCCTTCTCAGCGGCCAGTGAATGACTCAATTTCCTGTTCTCGTCTTGCACTCGTGCCACGAGGGCTATGAGGTCGCGGTTTTCGTCCCTCAAATTTTCTTCGATCTGTTCCAGCTCCTACAAATAAAGCACTTTTAATACATGATAATAACGATGTTCACTCTGATGCCAAAATAACCGACACTGCAATATGTGCAATCAATGTCATGTTTCGCTCGAACGCGTTCACCAGTGCAATGCAAAAATCACATCTTTATGCTATTTGGAAACTGCTTCAATCAAGTATTTCCTAAAGGGTTTTTATTTGCTCCAAAGCAAAGAAAAAAAGAGACGAAATTGACAGATTGAGCATCCTAACTAATCAATACTTCACGAGAAGCACCAAAAGTTACAGAAGTTAAAAAAGCACAAAAGTTAAATGCAAAGGGTTATGGAAATATGGAATTACAGAATAATTTCAAATCTAGTTGAATAAACAATCGTGATAACGAATCCCATGGAAATTGCCTCCTAAGCATAGTTATTGCAGGAATTACGATCCATTACACCCGTCATCATGGATTTTTTCCCTTCGTATTCATAATAACCAGAGTAAATTCAACGTAACTTGAACAAATGACCGTTGCCAGGATTTTTCGAAATTTACCCGAATCATTGGAAAATGAGATCTAAAGCCAAGGTTATTCAAAATCTGTGCCGGGTACTCATCACATCAAAGGGTTTAAACTGTGTTCAATTAACAACTTTTGGCATTATCTAATTAAGCGATATGTTCAACATGGAATTTTTTGTTATCGGCCAGCCGACGTGCTGAAACCTTATTCTGCCTTTAGTTCTGCTGAATTTGTTCATGTTTTTGTTCAATGTTGATCCCTTCAATTCGAGGCCTCTAGTCCCAGTGAAGGGATCAACATTGAGGAATTCCAGACCGTATGTGGTGCAGGGCCTCGTGCACTTAGGCCAAAACTTGAGGCTGGGACTGCGCAGTTCAGGCCTCAAGATATCGACTGAGTGTGTGGTAGTATTAAGGTACTGTGACTAATACACATTTTAAACAATTACATAATGTCATTTTTTAGATAAAAAACTCCAATGTACGTGCTACCTACATGCATTTATAGATTTTTGATACCATAATGAGTGCTATAGGCTTATACACTTCATGTCTCTGTAAAGGCCAATAGGCCCAGGAAACGAAAATACTCCCTGCACTTGTCCATAAGCTATCAAATCGGTCAATTGGTGCATTAATTGCGTCAATTAGTCATTCTCCATTGCTTTTTCTCCCACGAACAACATATGAGTCACCCAATGGAATTTTTCGAAAACAAGGGGCGCTCCCTAGCACATGCATAGCGCTTAACGCTAACCGAATGAACGCTAGCGCAGCATGTTCGTTCTACCAGAATAAAAAGCCTTTGCGCATACATTACCTTTTCGTACTTGAGCCTGTCTTCGGCCTTTCCTATTTTCTCTCTTTCAAGTTGGGCCACTTTAACCCTAAGATCTTCCATCTGGGAGCTTTCCTCTTCGTTATTGGTAGCGAACGATTCAAGCATTTCCAGGGAATTGATTACTTTTGGCATGAGATTTGTGACGGCATCTGCTCCGTACAAGTCCATGATCCTCTCCAGTTCTTTGCCCATGTCCGTGGCAATTTCGTAGACATCGACCACGCTGATGTGAGGTTTGGACATGTCGTTCACTTTTACTATGCGCGTTTTAAACAAGCGTCCGGACATTTTTGATAAGGCGACCTAAACAGAGCATTCCGCAACGCGACATCTGCTAATACCTTCCTCCTTGTCAGGTGGCCTCCCAATCGTCGAATGACCAACGCAGGCGCGTGCTATGTCGTCATTTCCGGCAGTGATTGCGCTCCATCCGGTTCAAAGTAAGCCGGCAGCCGATTGGCTGAAATGCGTATTGCGGGTCACGTGGTGCTTTCTCGTCCATTGATAGTGGGGACAAAACCTGTCCACCAAAATGGTGAGCATGTGGTGATATGGCGACTTTTACACTAAAAATAGAATCGAATAATGTAGTGAAATACAAATACTGAATAATAGAAACCTGGGGCTTATAAGACAGTTAAATAGAAATCCGTCAAAAGAAATAATTGCAGAAAAGTGAATAAATAGTCATCAGTAGGCCTACATGTATGTCTTAAATTTGATTCACCAAACGTGTCGCCATATCACCACATGAACACCAACTTAATTGGTGGGCACTCTGCCTTAAAATCAAACAATAAAAAATGTATACATTACATGTAATTCATATTCGCATATCTTGAGTTATGCCAAAACGTTACTTTAATAGTCAAAATTAGACCAAACGTGCCATATCGATATGTGTATGTGGAGATCACAACATGCAATGATGCATACGATTTTGGTGGGCATCGGAAATTGTAATAAAAATATGTGCTATGACATATTGTATAGGACTATGTCTTAGTTAATTCACCAAGAATATGGAAATAAACAAGATAAATGGTAAAATGTATCATTTTTTTTATTAATTGCCATATCATAGCAAACCTGAAAAAGTAGGGCATGTTTTTTGAAGGGCAAATATTGAACCACCACGACCATATCCTTATTTGTCATGACTAACGTGTATTTTGACCCACATTCCAAATTCATAATATCTTTTTTGTCTTCCCTGGCACTCCTTAATATAGTCATGTCAAGGACAAACATCACATCTGATGGGGTTAACATGGAAAAGTGATGGGCTAATCCTGCAGGTCATACATGCGTGTCATGCATAGTGACCAAAGGTTAGTTAGGACCGTCTTGACCTTCTTATTTTATTTTTAAATTGTTGCCAAGGATTTCCGCTGACCTGGAAAACCTGTAATTAGCATTGAAATTGGATTGACCTGGAGTAGCCATATGGCAACGATTAGTTTCACTTGTAACGAAAAAATGATTTCCACATACACAAATTAAAGTTGTTTTGAATTTTTAAATGAAATCTTTTTATAACTTTATTTTTATTTTATATAATAGAATATTCGTACATTTTATTTGTATATATACCTCAGGAATTGACATCGTGCATGTCTCAGGCGTTTTGGTTGACCCCGGGTTTTTATCACAAATAAAAAACCCAGAAAACAATAGGAAAAAAAATCTACAAGTATTTATATATAGCTAAAATTAATAAATACACGTACAAAAATTTAAACTTGTATTTCTATGTACATGTACACTGTACGTACATTATTATTGTTATTACATGTTTTATTTGTCATAAATTCGGATATAACGATGAGATTTCCTTGAAGATCGTTCTAAGCGAATTCCACAGTGAGCAGCGTTTCTCGTTTGATCCACTAGATGGCAGCAGCGCTTTTTTCATCACCGGCATTTTTCGAACGATCAGATGTTGAGAAATTGGAAAACGCCGCAAAAATTTCACTTTTGATTTGTGTTTGTCAGGAGACTGCCGTAACGAGAACGTTTCGTCAGCACACCGATACTGGCACGCCGAATGCGTTTTGAAGAAAGAAGAATTTGAAAAAAAAAAAGATGAAATTATACGTGGCTCTCGTATGCGCCTTCATCGTATGTTCGGATTTAGCGACGTCGTCCAATTACGGTAAGATTTCAAAAAAAATAGATTGACGTTTTTGTATAATCTATGTTCACTATAAACGTTATCGACCTGATTGACGACGTTTTTCCCACCTTTCCCAATTATTACTTTCGTTGGATTATCGGGATGACGCATATATACCTGAGAAAATGTTTACAGCCACGAGCTCGCCTAGTCCTATAGTTATTTCTGGAAGAAAAATCGATGAGAAATATTAATTTCCTTTCGTTAAATATTTGTGTCTTTTCCTGGAAAATTGTCGCGCTGAAATTGATGATGTGCTGAAAACCAGATTGCGGAAATACAAAAAAAGGAATTTGTTTATATCATTATGAATTGGTTTTGGTTAGAGTAATCTAGGATTAATACTGCAAATTAAGTATAAAATGGCCCTTGTCGAAAATTCCATTTTGGTCAAAATTGTTATTTGGCCCAGTGGTTTCTATTGATGATAACAGGATCATAGCAAAATTGTATTGTCTGAACTGTTTTAATTTATTGACAAATGATACAGCCAATACAAGTCAATAGAAACCACTGGGCCAAATAACAATTTTGACCAGGGCCACATACTTGGGAAATCTGGATTTGTCATGGACAAATAAATTATTCATAAAAGTCAGTGCAATTCAAAGACATTGTTTTCACATAGGCTGTTATGTTTTATACAAAAGTAATAGAACTGTATACTATGCCAGATAGAAATGGAAATTCCCCGCATTTTAACATTTATGTAAATACTTTTTCACACGTTTTTAATAAAAGATTTTTAATCGACTCGTATACAGCTAATATATTAAAGGGCACGAATATTTGCTAACCTCTTAATTAAATGCTCATTTTAATTACAATTAAAACTTGTTAAAAGTGACCGCACAAAAATTACAATTTTAGTCATTGTATATACATGTGATTGTCACCATACAGAAAACGTGTTGTTGACAACTTGTAAACACAATAACTGTAAACTTTTGACTGGTTTTATAATTAAAAGACTTTGAATAATACACGTATAAGCTCAATTTTATCATTCGACAAGTAAACTAATTACATTTCAATGAAACAGTTGACAATTTTAGAAATGTTTTCCAAAAACTTTAGTCATTGAAAGAATGCACTGAAGGACTAAAAGAAGACTAATCATACAAAGCTTCACACATACATGTAGGTTCTACATGCATGTTTTCATGTGATTAGTTGGATGCAGTCTGCAAAGTGTTATGCCGAATTCACACAAACTTACTTTAGTTAGTGTGGCTAGACTAGGTAACTTGCATGGTCTCATTTAGAGGATATACCCTTAGGGTAAAAACAGCGTAGAGCATGGCATGGCCTTCAAATGCAGCGTTTCGATTGGGCAATCTGAAATTCCCGCCATCGGGAAACCAATAGAAACACTGCATTTCAATCTCATGCTCTACGCTGTTTTTACTCTTATAGTCAATACTTGATCTGTAACTTGACCAGGGGCCATATTTTCAACAACACACAAACAAAATTGGATCTCCTCGATTACCTGATCGAATCCAACCAATCAGGGGAAGGGAGTGCGGTGCCAATGTTGGTTTTGTGATGCTGAAAATGTGGCCCCAGAGCGCCACAGTTTGGAAACAAAGGTTCTCTGTGGAGATTTCTGCATGTTTCAAATGATTCACAACCAGTTTGGATGTGTTTCCCTTCACGCGCATGCGGTTAAAAGACGGTTTCGATTCGCACAGTAAATCGTTTAGTCGTGATCCGTCTCTCCAGTCGTCGAGTGGACTCGCGTCCTTTTCATTTAAGCCGATAAATCAATTTTGCTTTCGTCAATGCCCGGCGAGCAAAAACTGTTGCCTATATCGACTTTTAACTCCTCCGTCTACCAGGTGGAGCTGGTCGGTCTGATTGACAACCATAAATAAAACTTGTACTAACTTGTGTAGAACGAATTGTGTGTTTTCATATATAGTTTATTTTGTTGTTTCATTTTGTGTGTTTTCATAGTTTATTTTGTTTGTTTAAAAACATTTCGTCACCAATATAATGTATATATATAGGTCCTTTCTTCCTCGGAGATCAACACCTTCAGTGTGATCACACTCATGCAGAGTAAAAACAGCGTAGAGCATGGAATATGAGGCCTTGAAATGCAGTGTTTCGATTGGTTTCCCGACGGTGGGAATTTCGGAGTGCCCAATCGAAACGCTGCATTTCAAGGCCATGCCATGTTTGATGCTATTCTATGCTCTAGCTGCACTGTTTTTACCCTCAGAATTGCTGAACTGGAAAAAGGCTGTTATAACCGGTATTTCCGGTTAAGTTCGTTGACCAAAAGACGCGATAGCCCCTGACCTGATATAAATTCATTATTCATCAGGCGATGTTTTGCATCACGAATTAATAGAAAACGTTATCGTATTTAAACAGATGTTTCATAAATAAGTGCGGGTAAATACGATGCAGGTCTGCTTAAAGCTCGTTATCAGGCAGTTATAGAACCAGTTGCGCAGAATTGAAACATACGAGGGAAGTCCGATATTAAAGGTGCAAGCTAAAATTACACAAACATTTATAACAAACAAAAAGATGCTTACTTTTGTTTATTTTTCGACATAATTCCCATGAGCGTTGAGACATTTATCCTATAGCGTGACAATAGTTTAAACATCCCTTCACTGTATACATGTTCAGTGAAACCTGTGAATAGCGCACCCCATTGGAACCGAACCATGGGGTGTGCTACTTGGAAGGATGTGCTATATGAAGGTTCAACTATAGTACGTGATGACCATAATGACTCGGATATTATTATCCTAATGGAGATGCACAAATATACGTTATATGTTGCAATTTTAAATGGTTTTTAACATAACAAAACCGAGAAATACATCTAGAAAACAAATATACGCTCGTATTCAACTGCATGCATCTATGTAGATGTAGCCATTTATACTTTATAATGAGTGTACTTGCATGTATCTAAATACCTTTTCTAAATGGTAAACATTGCATTCACTGTGCTAATGTATTTTATTTGACATTTATCGACCTCATTTTGGGATTTCCCAGTAGATGAAATTTCATTTTTGCATGCTTTGACGTACGCTCTTCGCAGGTAAAATCGTGATTTTGTCCCAAGAAACCAGTGCGCAAGTCGCGTTTCGCAGGGAATACGCTATATAGAGGTAGTCTGTTCTATAAAATCCATCCGTGCCGACTTCGAGGGGGCGCTTTTCCCAGGTAGTACGCTATATGGATGGCTCTTATTCGCAGGTTTCACTGTATAACGCTCAAAATTTCGCCCGGCATGTGGATGGGGATCGTATTAACATTGCACAAAAATCTCCACTGTTTAAGTTCTGAAACTCCTTCAATCGCTATAAGTCCGTATAGTTGCCATCTTGCCTCATACAGCACGCGAACCATTCTTTAAAAAAAACCATGGTGATCTCTTTTCTGATCAAATGCCCTTCTGACTAGATGCTGTTCGTGAATTCCCTCAATAATAATTGGCAGCTTTATTATTATGCATTTCATGAAAAGTATTAGCCAGGGGATTGCGAGGATTCTTGGAGAGGAAATTGAACGTTTCAATGTTGCGCGATGCGGGTGGAGGTATATTGCGCCAAATGCAAGTTTTGCAGGGCCCCCAAGGATGAGGAAAGACTTTAGGGGGTGTTAATGGGCCGAATGAGCATCTCGGGAAATGGCCGCTGAAACCAAGGCTTTTATTTATGCATGAAATGGCGTAAATTGGAGGAACTGAGGCACCCACCAGGGGTCACTCGACGAGCTTTCAATATGGCCGCCGCCTAATTAAGGCCCCCATTGGCCAATTAGCGCTGTCGGCGGTTTTAACTCTTGAGTTTTAATGTGCTGGTAACATCCCTGCGTAGACGAGGAAAGCTAAATCCTTGTTATGGGCAGCAACAAACTGTCTTAACACAAGCGACTGTTAAGGCCCGGTTCACACGATCGATTTTTTGTCGTCCGAGTGCCCTAGCTCTCTACTGAAGTTTGTTTGTCCCTGGTGACTATACTGTTTTGGAGAGCACTCTGACGACAAAAAGTCGTTCTTGTGAACCGGGTCTAAGACCCGAGTTCATCATATGACATATTCTACCGTCATATTCTTATTTCAAATGAAATATAAGCTCCCTGTGATCTATCCATTTTTTTTTTTAATTTTTATAAAATTATTAAATTACTGCCCCTTAAAAGTGGGCAATCACCGCTAGCACGCGAGCAATGCGAGCAAGCTTTGAAGTAAGGCTATATAGTTAGGGCTATTGTAACCACTATAATGAAATATGGGGTCTGTTCGAAAAATATAATATGTCCTGCAAACACTGTTGACTCATTTTAGGGAACTAATCGTATACTGTTCTAAAATAGCCATCTGTTTCAAGCTCATGCAACCCCTCATGTACCCTAACAAGACGCGTGACCTGACCTTGCCAACACTCTCTGAGAAACTGAGTAAAGACAAGTTTGACCAGGTTCGCACATAAGGGAAAAGTAGCATAATGATAACAATAAATGAAATGTTGATTACAATAAGCGAATATTTTACAATGCATTTGTATAAGAGTGTCCAGGACTCGGCGATTCTAGTAACAATTAACGGGTGATTGCATTATCCGTGATTCCAATAAGCGTATCATGGGTCTATTGTACATATATATTATTATTATTATTATTATATACACGGAAATTTTTTTTCTATTGTTTTCTGGGGTTTTTATTTGTGAGAAAAACCCAGGGTCAACCACAATTCCTGAGACATACCCAAGGGTCAACCAAAATGAAACGAACCAAGGGGAAAAAATTCTCAGGGTATATATATATCTCATATCGCACGGGGGTCGGTATATCTGAAAATACATGCACCTCAGTAGTAATTTACATCGTCAGGAACTTTTACCTCTGTAATGCCGTATTCTCACTACGCGTTTTTGCTGCAGAAATCGGTGAGTGCGCATGCACATCGTATTTTTTCGATTTGC